>MJUU01062055.1:0-13930 GCA_002080025.1 Modiolus philippinarum
CTCGAAATAGCACTTCTGACAATTTGATCATTTTATGAAAACCACGTGATCTTGTTTTTAGAAACTTCTTAAGGAGTATGACCAAGTGCGAGGGCAAGATAAGCTTTACTCGTCATAAAGGGATGTATGCAAATTAACTTTTTTATATCTTATTCATCAATATTGCATAATGCCCTGGTTGACTATTAACCATCTAGGCATTTTTTGTTGTACATGTCTTATTGTCAAAAAAGAAAATCTTCGACTAGCTCCACTTTTACCAATATACACATTAAAAGCATTGAAAGAAAAGATTTTGAGAAAAGAACTTATACCACTTTTAACCTTTGAACCATTTGTTTAGAGCTAATTTCGACAGACGTTTCTATATCTAAATGGGGCACGTCGATGCTGACGGAAGGCAAAGTTTCCTATCTTATCTATGTCAAAGGGACATGATACCAAAGATTCATTGCAAACTAAGGCTACCCCCACTATTCAAACGTGTGTAAGTGGACAAATCAGTTAGGTCTTGCCATGCATTATATGTTATATCATTCGTTTGCAATAATTTAAAACCGAGGCTTTCTCATACTTTTTAAATTTCAAGTCCGTTAAAGATTTATACAAACTCTATCTAATTCAGTACATTTAGCGAAAATACCAGCAAAATGTGACTTTGTAGTTAGAGAAGCGCGTATTTTATTGAAGTGTTCAATATTTTAATAAAAGGTAATAAAGAGAATTCTTCTTCATATATAGTAATATCGGGGTATCTTTTAACGATGTTTTGCTGAACATGATCACCTGACCTGACTTGACAGAAATATATGTGTGGTCTTATGACACATGAAAATTTCAAATGAGTTTAAATCGCTTTTTGCAGGTCATCGATGTTTTTCCAACAACGGACAAACCACTTGAAGTGTCAAATTTGGAAATAAAACTTTTGAGTTATGAATCCAAAGAGAATGACATCCTGTTGTACTCACTGAATCTTACCGATAAGGTTTGTAAATATTTTGGCAAGTAATTGTTTTGTTTTTGTTTTCTTCATAGGTTTTGCTAAAAACCCTTTGTTTTCTCAAACATTTGCATTATTTCAAGTATGCTTGTTAGTGCTATGAATTATTCATTGTTGTTTTATTGCTAGTGTTTGCTGAATGGTACAGCTATTTTTTTCGATTTCACCCATAGCTATGTATTTCAACATCTCATTAATTTCAAGTTTTTTCTTAAATATTCTTAATATTTTTTATACTTGTAAGAGAACCAGAGAACGAATACAAAATAATTATTTTAAGTTATATTCACCCGGTTGCAATAAGTTAAGTCTTGAATCACGAGGAGCCAATTAGTCAGATGAATAGATTTGGTAATCATAATTTCAGAACAGTTTTCCTTTTCATTACTATATAGACTTTACATAATGTAATCAGAAAATACGCCAAGACATTAACCTAGCATTGACGTTGGCAACGGTATTTTATCGTCACTTCCAGGATTTACTAGACATTTTTTTTTATTTCTGCCGTGACTATAAAAGATTAAATTATGAAAACTCAGAAATCACATTAATAGTACCTTACATTTATATAACTTGAAGAATTCATGAAGATAAGATAGCAGTTAAATTCAAGTAAATTGGATATAAAAATATTGGTATTAGATAGTTTTACATTTAAGTTAAATAAGTTCGTGTTGAAAAGATGTACAAAAAGTGTAGTTGTCCCTTCTTGAGTTTTTCTCTACTGTTGACGGTATGCAGAATTTGTAAAAAAAATATGATGACTGAATTTTGTATTCTGATTTGTTATCATAACAAAGATACTCTTTTGCTTTTTCATTTATTTTTGGTATGAATAAGACTTTGCTATGATAGAACGAAGATGTGAAAATACTATATCGAAAGCTTTAAATTGTGTCACTGCTCAGCGATAACTGGCACCAGGTGTTTGAAATTGGAGAAGGAATGCAGCTCTTGGCCACTTCACACCACAAATGTTACAACTGGCTTCTTACTTTAGCTCTCATTTTAACATCGCAATTCAATCGTGAAATACTGGTATAATTTTAGTTTAATTGATGTTTGTTGACAATCCCGCACCCATGACCAATGAAGACACGGATGTTGCGTTGCTCGACAATTCGCAAAGAATTTCGCTTAAACCAGTGCTAAGGGCCGTCTTGAACTTACTATGAGGTATGAGCAAAGTTCATTGTTGAAGGCCTCATGGTGACTTCAAGATGAAGAACAACAATAAAAACGTTGTTCCATTGCTTGTTTTTACCATGTATTTGTAGAGACTTTGTCTCATGTGAATTTACTTCATATGATTTTATTCACCAATACCTTACATTCATGGTGTCTTCTAAGTAAAACAACTGTTCCATTGCTTTGTTCTACCATGTATATGAAGAGACTTTGTGTCAATTGCATTTACTCCATATTCTTTTCATTGTTTATTGAAGACTGGAGTTTATCTCTCCTTCAGTATTGAAAACATATAAAAAGATTCCCCGTCCAAAAGACAATGCTCTATATTTTTCCGTAACCTCGCACTGTTCTTGAGAGATTTTTTCATTTGAATATACTATCATACATTTAAAATTTTACACATTTTGGCTGAATAACACGTGAATGTGGCGTTGGTGGACAATTAACAATGAAATCCGCTCACAGCGGGGCGTTAGGCCACCTTAAACGGACTATATGGTATATGAAAAGCTCAATGTCGAAGGATTAACGGTCACGTCAAGATGAAGTATAACAATAAAAGCGTTGTTCCATGTCTTGATTCTATCATGATTTGAAAAGACATTGTCTCATTTGTATTTACTCCATATCCTTTCGTTGTTTACAAAAATGTATTTGTTTCTGTCAACAGGACAAAAAGACTACTCAACCAATAGGATTATATAAGACAACAAACTGGAACAGACCAGACATGTTTCCTGACATCGACACACTGGGTAAACTTTTAGTAATCCCAGAAGAGAATAGTAAAGGAGTAGTGATAATAGGAAGGTAAGGAATTCTACATGTGATTGTCATACCAAAGCCCTTTGAAAAAAATATTATTTTTTTTATCTGCAAGTAATATCTATCAAATAAATATTACTTGTCAAATGTTTGGAAACAAAATATAAAATCATGAAACTAATATTGTTAAATATGTATTTTTATTTCAAAATTACATTACTTCTTGAGGTCATACTATACTGAACATCAAAAGAAAAGAACCACTTGTCTCATAAAATCCAGCTTCTAAAATATGCAAATTTAATTAATTCCACATGTATTTTTATCAAATTTCAAAGGTCGAAAAAAAAAACACGTTGGATTTTGTCAAAACAAATTTTATAATGAAGCAACATCAACAAATTATTTGGAAAGTGTACAAAAGTATTTTGTTTTTTTATTACAACTTGGCCGATGCTTCTGCTACAGGACTGTCACTCATCGAGGGTATTCACCAACCAAGCAACCTAGTACTTCGCTGTTCCGAAAACCGAATTTATTTGGAAACTTGCAATGAATAAATTTTAGAAAAATTGCTGAAAACTAGTTATATAGAAGTGTCTTCCACTTGCATAGCTCTGTCCATAGCTGGATTTGACTTTCCACTTAGATCTTTTGGTTTTCTTTATGATTTTACAATTTTTAGGTTTACGGTCTTCCTGATAGTTTGATTTTGTCTGCACTGAAAATCTGCAATGAAGAGACATAAGCTGTCAAAATGACAATATGCAGAAACTAAATTTACAGTAACTTCGGTATTTTGTTATTTAAAAAGTTTTCGACACCAATTTTTACTTCCATATGTAAGTTAATGAAGTTTGTCCTGTGTTTAAGCATACATACCAAAAACTGGTGGAAAAGTTATTGTCGTTGCTATGGACATATTCAAATCTTGGTTGTACTATGACGTGAAAAGGCTATTTGGAGATAAATGAGAGGTCATTGGGAGACATATCGAGTGTGAAGTCATTTGTTGAGTTACGAAGGGAAATTGACTTTTCAAGTATAAATATGATCAAACTGAAATTGATCGCCGTAAGAGAAGTTTGTAATGCAGGGGCAGTGAGTGCAAGACATATAGTATCTACTCAAAATCGAAGGCTAGGATATCATATCCATCCCGAGGCTTGCTGAGTGATTGACCAAAGATATCATATCCTGGGGCTTTGAGACCAGCCTATCTCGCCTTTTCATTGAGGTAGATACCTTTTCTCACCTATGATCTAAAATAACTCGCAAAACCACCATCTGCTTCGATCTTCACAGAGAGTTATTGAAAACAAATCCGGGGAAATATGACGTAACAATTGGTATACTTTTTTTCTGAAACTGGATAGTAACTTCGTTTTTAACAATTGGCGCGTAACTTGAAATCTCCCTTTAAATATAAATCGCACAACTCGCTGTTCACGATAAATTGCTCGTTCATAGGTACATATTCATTCTTTATATAAACAGTAAGCTATATTAAATCAGACGAAATATAATAATACTGGATAAATCGCATGATAAAACGAAGCGATGACAGACATCTTGTTTTTTTTCCCACAGGCTTACATAAGATGTAAGAAAGTCCCCTGCGAAGGGGTGAGATAAACTGATCTCAGCCACCCAAAATCACGAGATCCCATTGACGAGGTAAAAACTCAAACTTGACATAATTAAGGAAATTGACCAAGAACGTGTTCAACAATGTAATAAGTTAAATCTCGAGTGATAATTTTAAACGGCGTTCAGTGGGCAATATGATATTTGGACACAATGCTCAGAGGGGGCAACAATATTTTGTTCAAAATCACGTGTGGCGGTAATGATTAATGAAAATAAGTTATTACTTAAGGCGGAATAACAATTTAAATGTTTAAATACAGTACAGGGAAAATTCAAGATTGCCGTTTTTGTGACCCCGAAGTGATCATTTTGTGATCCTGTAGCAGTCAATGATTGCAATCAAGGATTGTTCTTGCTTGCGATCAATGATCATACGGGTATATGCGATCAATGATCACAAAACAATTTGCAATCATTGATCCCAAAAATTATGATCAGTGATCACAACTTGTGGTGCGATCCTTGATCACAACAGTGCGATCATTGTGATCCTTGATTGCAAGATTTTGATCCTTGATCGCAAACTCATATGATCCTTGATCGCAAAGTCATATGATCCTTGATCGCAAAGCTGTCATCCTTGATCTCAAACTTGTTATCATTGATCGCCAAGTACATGGTTATAGGTTCGTTCCATTTACAAACATATTTAATGTGTATTAACGGGAAGTTTGAAAAACCGGAAAGTCTTGAAATGCATGCCTTTTGAATGCATTAACATATAGAGAAATTATTCACAAATATTTTAAAAGCTAATAGAAGATCTGTAAGATGATATATTACTTTATGAAATTAATTTTAAAGACATCACGATTGCCGGAAGAAAAAATGTGAAATTAGGACTTAAAACTTTAATTTTCGAAATCTATAGGACTTAATGAAAATTTTTTTAGTGATTTTCAAAAATGATTTATTTACAAATAAAATGGCTTAAATGATTTTTTTAAAATTTTACTTAGAGGTAGAAAAAGTGGCCGGGAAAGACTGCTATTGTTGTCTGAAAACTTTGAAATTTATAACTTTGAGTGTGTATTGAATAAAACTATATTAGCCGATCAATTTGTTTTTATTGATATCAAAAGATAATTTATTTATATATAAAAACGCATAAACTGCAATTGTTTTTCACTTAAGCAAAGGGTCAAAACCGTGACCTGAAATATATCTTATATGGTGGAATTAGGCAGTTACAAAACACATGTACTAGATTTTCAACTTTCATTGTGTATTGCATGAGCCTTGGATAACCCTTTTGAATTTCTGTGATTGATTTTTAAAGACAGTTGATTAATAAATAAAATGATATGGCATATGTAATTTTCTTGATATCAAAACAAAAGATCAAAACCGTGGCCGGAATTACAAATGGTATGGTCAGTCAACTGTCAATTTTTCAACTTTGAACATATATTGAATAAAAATGAAATTATCCGGTAAAAAATGTTCCTGATGTTGTAAATTAGCTGTTCATTCAGTGTATTGTTTGAGAATCGGATAAATCAGAGATACGTCTCTGAATAGATTAGTCAAATTTCTGTTCCATATATGATAATTCATTTACAACGTATATTTAGATAAATATACTGTACGTCCTTGTTACGATTTTTTAATAAATAATGACCGCGACAAAGCCGAGGCCTTTAATACATTTTTTGCTTCACAATCTAACATTAATGATGATAATAAATCATTCCCGTTACCTGACTCTATCACTGACACTCCGCTCGATAGATTGCATATCACTGAAAATGATGTAAGAGATATGCTCCAAATCATTAATGTTCATAAAGCTTGTGGCCCTGATGGGCTAAGTCCTAGATTGTTAAAAATGTCTTTTGACATACTAGACAAACCCCTTTGTAGTATATTCAATTTAAGCTTGTCAACCATGGTTTTTCCTTGTACTTAAATAAATAAAATAATACATCCACATAATAGGAGCAAAATTTAATC
Source organism: Modiolus philippinarum (assembly GCA_002080025.1). Lineage (NCBI taxonomy): Eukaryota > Metazoa > Mollusca > Bivalvia > Mytilida > Modiolidae > Modiolus > Modiolus philippinarum. The sequence goes on from MJUU01062055.1 coordinate 6,566, forward strand.
AATCATGTAAATCAAAATATATAAATAAATTTCTCCAATAACGTGTACAAACCCTTGTCCGAGAGGTACGACTTTTTTTTATAAGAACTTGATCGGTTGTTCGAAATCTTGTTATGTGGATGTATTATACCTATCAAAAATATCACAAACGTAGTTTTATGGATACCAATTCACATCCTAATCAAATAAACGTGTCAAGCTTTGTGACACATTGTTGTTAATTAGCATCATTCATGCAAAATGGTTTGATGTAAAAAAAATCAAACAAACAAGCCAAAAAAAACAAACAAAAAAATAACAAACAAAAAAACAAAAAAGAAACAATATTCATTCTATTTTTTTATCATTTAAAGCGAAAATTTCCAACACAAGTATCGAAATTTTTGTATTGCTTGAATATGACTAATTTCAAGATACTTTTTTGACAGAAAACTACATTGCCCATGCTTTATATCGGGTTCGATATCTACGCAACCGGTTTGTCGGAAAATCGAAAAAAAAACTTTGTACTTATGGATATTTAATTGTAAAATTGAACATTTTAATATCTTCCGATATTACTAATAATGATCAATTATCTTCCAGAGAGCATTAACACAGTTTCAAAACGCGGACAAGCCTATCGATAATGAGATCTTACATTATTAGGATTAAATTATAACAGAATTGACGCATACCGAATTTAACATTACAGGGAACAGTTCAATTTTTGTGTGTCGCGTGTGAAGCACAATATGCTTACCCTTCCGGAAAACCTTATGACACTCCTCTTTGTAGGGGTTCATAATATAATTTTCGGTTTGCTTCGTCTTCATCACGATCATGTTCCAGTACAATATTTTCAAGAGTAATCCCCAAGAGTAACAGCCTATTTGTAATTTTGTAAAGTTTTGCCTAATTCTGCCTGAAACTTAAGTATTGATTGCCCAGGTCAATTAACATGTCTGATAAGGTACGTGAAGTAAAAGCACTCACAGTTTAGCCACAAACCTCTATGGAGTTGAATTGTGTGCATGATGAAGGAAACTTTCTATGATATTTCCTTTCGGTGTAAGTGATCACTGAATGGAATATACGTAGTTCATGCCGTAGTATCGCCAGTTTATTGACAGCCTATGGTTTTTATGAGACTACATAATATATGTATATATTCCGTTTTAAGTTCGGTAGCTCTGTCAGAGACAAATAATACATTTGCATACGTCTTTGAATCTGTTCAGATGTTTTCGACTAAAGATTTGAACAGGTTCATATGATATTACATAACACACAATCCTGTCCTCTGGAGTAGACCAATCATGGAATAGATCGGAATACGCACCTTAGATTCTTTTAAGAATATTTTGAAAAAAGGAGAACGTTTCGTATCCACTTTTCAGTATAATAGTTTTGTTAATTAATATTTCTAAATGATATAGAGATTGATTGCTGCAAGTGACACCACTTTGATTCTGGCATAATGAATAATGACGAACCCTTTTTAAGCGGGGGTTAATGTTAGCAAGCTAGAAAAAAATGCCTTGCAGTCAATGTATATTATTTTGTCTTTTTTTATCCATTTAAGAGGCGGACAGGATTAAGGGAGACCGGGAGAAAGGGGACGGGAGAAAGGAGAAAGGTCCAGGAGAAGGAAGAGATAACTAAATACCAATGTTACTGTGCATTTAATTTCTGCATATGCGCATTTTGACAACTTATGTCTCTTCAGTGCAGATAAAATTTAAACGTTTGGAAGACCATTAACTCAAAGATGTTTAAAAACTGATAGAGAACAAATAAACAATATGATCTAAATGTAAAGCAAAAAAATACAGCTAAGGACAGAGCTTTGCGTGAGGGAGATACTCCTTAGTTTTCAAAAAAAAATTACAAAAATTTAGATATTGCAAGGTTCAAAATAGAATCGGCTTTCTGGTCAGCACCGAAGTACTGACTACTGGGCTGGTGAATACTCCCGGGGACTAACAGTCCACCAGCAGAGGCTTCGACCCAGTGGTAACAAATAACTAAATAAGAGAGGGCGGGAAAAAGAAGTGGAAAGACAGAAAAGAAAATGAAAGGGATACCGTGAGAAAATGGGCAGAAGAAAGGAGAGGGGTGAGTGAAAGGAGAGACATACCCTGTTCGCCCCCTCATTTTACTTGACATTTTTTTTCCATTTTCGGAGATTAAATGTATAAGCCCGGTACCTGAATCGGTTTTCAGGGGCTCAGGCTACAGAACTGCCGAGTGCGTCCCCATGGCCAGCTGGTGGATAGGGAAATACCCTGTCTATGCGGGATAGTCAGGGCATAATACGGAAAGCGAACCATAATAGCCGAACTGTATGGAGAGACGCCATACTCCATGAAGTATAAAGACCCCTTCTATAGACGCTTTCAGAAATTGGTGATTACACAGTTATCGAACTTGACCACCAGGTGCCGCATGGTCGTCCGCCATTAAGAGGGTGTAGCGGTAATTTACTGTGGCAACGTATGGTCATTTGTCGTGATTAAATTAATAAAAAAAATATAATTTTAACATTTTTATATTAAAACAGGTATCCGCCCTGAAAGAATATACCTGTTAAAATTAAATTTTTATAAACTAATAAATTATGAAAAGCAGTTAATATGAAAATAAGGTAAATTTTTTTACCAAAAATGTTTTGCGTATTGTAGAATATTACATAATTCAGCAATTCATGCTTCCGTCCAGGTGATAATAAACAGTTTTGTCCAGGTAGATTATTACACCTGGAGGCATGACACGTGTCCTTAATATACAGATCAATGTAATTGTTTAAACCGGTTTAATTAGTTCTATTAATTTTATGACCCTTTGGTTGTTTTCGCAAAGAGATGAAAGAGATGGATTATGAAATAGAATTTTTATCTACCACGTGTTTTGAAATTAAATTTCACAAAAAAAAATATTTCTACTGTACACATATTTTTTTCTCAGAAATAGAACAAAGTACTATCTCGACATAAAACCACTTTCCAGTTGGACTGCTCCTTTCTAGCACAAAAATTATGACTATCTCTTCTTGGTGGGAGGAAGGTAACTCAGGCCAATATCAAAATTTGGTAAATTTTCAATATTTTCATTGCATAAACCAATTTATCCTTAAAATATAGTTTGAACCCCATCTCAAACATATTTAAAAAACACGAGTTATAAAATAAAGGAATAAATAGTTGCGATATATTACAAATATACATTTGTATTTGATTTCTATGAATTTCGACAAGTTGAACGCTATCCGTGAGCTCAAATCTCAAATTTTGCATTTCAATCTTTATTTTTTTTCCCATCAATTTGCGTGTTATTAGGTGTGAAATTATTTTGTTTCAACTAACTATTTTTTAGTTTTATTCTTGCAGAATGACATCACCGTGCATTATTCAAATAAAAAAAAAATGCAGTTCAATTTTATATTTGATGTCATTGTTTTGCCGATTTGCCGTTTTTTTTTGTTTTGTTTTTGTTTTTGGTTCCTACTTAAATATAATATTACCAGAGACTTTTTGAATTAAGTACTTTTTTGTTTTGTTTTTTTTTAACTTTATAAACTTGAACAAAATGTTTCAGAAAGCAGATATTTTAAAAACGTTCAACATAAATTTAAGAGCTTGTATATGCACATTAGTATCCTTTATAAAAAACATTAATATCCAAGTTATTTTTCCAAACTTTCGGAAAATCTATCAAGAATACTTCAAATATTTTTTCCGTGAAATATAAATGATTAATTTATTAATCTAAATTACTTGTGAATTTGATTTCTCTTCCTTCAAAACAAAGTTCAGTTTTCTTAATCAACTTATAAAATATCGAACTTCTCTGCTTAATTAACAGTCATTTGTAATATATTAATATATATTGGGCGGTTTCTTTGATGTCGTAATAACTGTTTTATCACTTAGATAGGTTTTGATGACTTTCTCAACAGGTGTTCTTGGAGTAATTAACTGTTAAAGTATGACACCTGTATCATTAAACCTTATACCGATCGATCGGCAAACGCCAAGGTGTTACGAACGTTACACCCTTCCGGTAACAAGTTCATTCGGAAGTCGGCAATGGCGACACCCATGAATTTGTGAATAAAAAGGTCTATATTTTTCTAAAAAGAGCAGAGTCACTTGGTCTAAATTTCCTGCCCCTACCCATACTCCCCTTTTCCAGTGGCTATCAAAACTCGTTGCCCGGTTGTCCCTTCCACCTTTATTTCTGTCTTCTTTTACTTACATTTTTTTTATTTGATTAACTTGTTCTCGTCCTGATATAACTGAAATATTGCTCACTGGACGTTAAACTCTTACTGATCAATAAATCAATCAATCAAATATATAAGCAGTCCGGACTCGATTATTCTAGTGTATTCTATCTAAAACATAGTTTGATCATAACCTCTGAAACTATTTAGATGCAAACTGAATCAAACCTCACATAGTACTGACGTAATTTGAAGCATAGAAAGTATGAAGATAATCTCCTCTGAAACTATGAAAGCAAATTGAACCAAAGTATACATGAATGATGTATAGATTTCTCTATGATCTGACAATAAGCATGTAAATATTTTCAACAGCACTGGACATGATTTACGACTGAAATCATGGTAAATGCATACTTTGATCATCTATTCAACTGTGACATAGCATTTGTTGAGTAATTATTTTTATTGTTCTTACCTGGTAAGCAAAATCGAGAAGAAATAGGTTGATTATTTATGTAACCTTTTGTAAATTTGTATTTCCAGTATACCAGAAAAGTGGGACAGAGCTGGATCACTGACCCATTGGATAAAATAATGACAATAATAATACAAACAAAATGTAAATTAATTCGGAGAGTTCCGAAATATGCGTCACGTAGGTTTTAATTGACATAAAAAAGTTTACATACATCTGTAAAGTATTGAACAACCGATCACTCATATCAATGATAAATATGCGCATACAATATACATTGATAGCTTCTGGAACATGAAGATCTCTTGTTTACTTTTTAAAAATCTTTCCTGGAAAACTCTCATTTCGAAAGTCCCATATTAGAGACTCGTGATCAAGTCCTGCAAGCTCATTTTACTAGTCAGTGGTATACATTTCTGCATTCTCTTATTTAGAGAAGCCCTTTTGAAAGATTAGATGTGACCGTTTTATAAAACAACGGCAGTTTTTTCATCACTGAAATTTTGCACAGTACATCCATAAATCCTTGGTCACCTGGTAACCGATGTTTATTGTGGTTTGTTTATTGCCACCAAAACTTTACTTCACCTGTGCAAGGTGTGGCACACGCCTGTGCATGTATTACAGATAATCGTAAATTAATCTACCACACGCACGTGACTTTAAGATATTTACACCTTTGAGAATGCAAAAGGTATTATTATCACGAAAACAGTGTTTTGTTTGTATAATAGTCTAAAAGGGTGTACAAAACTACTATGTATTAAACAAGCGCAATATAAAATTCATTCATATATGTATTCATCAGAAAATAAATGCCTGTTTCTTAACACAACTGCAGTTTCAAATAAAGATCAGCTTTTGTGATAAAACCTTTGCGCTCGTGTCTCGACTATAAGCTTGATATCCCAAATCCATGGATATTACAAGATATGTAGTGGTATATCATTTTCTCTTATACTAAGCATTTCTTAACATCCATTTTCAAACTTATATATCGGAAGTGTAACAGTGTTTTTATTTCGCTACAAACATTCTTGCCGGAATACATGAACTACCGTTGAATATTTAAGCAGGAATCAAAATACTTATCCTATTTTAGTGTATCACCAAGCACTTGGAATAGCCCACACAAGTTCCCGTTACTTCTGACAGAGACATATAAAATCCCTTCTTCTGATAAGACTGACACGTTGTCAAGTAACATGATTTTTACAGAAATGGGGTCAAAAAGTCAATTTATTAACCCGAATACACAAATTCAATCGGAGACTATCAATGTATATTACGTTTTCGCTTCAATAGACAGTAGAAGATCCAAGAAAGTAAGATAAAATGCGTCTGTTTGTTCCTTGCATAGTTTTTTCATATCCTCTTTATTCCGTATAGTTACTAGAGATGAAATATTAATTTGATTTTATACATTTGTAAAAGTACCCGGATAAAAATGTCTTGTTGGGAATTCTTTTATATTTATTTCTAATGCTCATTTGATCCCCCAAAGCTGTTACCAGTCTGTTATTGTGCAAGACTTTTTTGTGTAATGTGAGAAAGCCGACAGCTCTGCGCTAGAGAGAGTCGGACACGTGTGTATATTGAGACAACAGTGAAATATACACAGACGGAATGTTTTACGACTGTGTTACAATCCCGGGGTTACAATCACCTTCTGCAGGTAATCATTGTACACTGGCAAATAAACTTCTCGCAAAACAGGAGTAAATGGCATATAAAATCTTAAAAAAAATCAGTAACCCGGCATTGTAAAGTACATAATATATAAATGTAAAATATTTCCATTATAAATTATTCTGGGCATATGTACAGTATATATTAAGAATTTTTTAATCGGAAAATAACATTAAGATGTAAAAGGCTTTATATCTAGAAAAAAATAGTAAAAAAATAACAATAATAAATAAATAAATTAGTAAATAAATAATATGTAAAAGTAAACAAAAATGAAAAAAATAATGAATTAATAAAAGCAACGATAAAAAAGAACAATTCTCGATTTTTGTTCAACAAAGCGTTTTACTGAAATGAATAATACACGTAAAATAAACGATTAGTTTTCATATATAATGAATATAAGTTAAGACGGTATTACATTTTTCATTTTGTAAATAAAAATTTCTATTTTTAACAAACAATCATTGATAGTACAACATTTGCAATCTTTGTGATCCTTGATCGCAAGGATTGGGATCCTTGATCGCAAGGTTTGTGATCCTCGATCGCAACGGCTGTGACCCTTGATCGCAACGCTTGTGATCCTTTAATTGTATCTCCTGCGATCATTGATAACAATCCTTGCGATCAATGATGACAATCTTTGCAATCAATGATCACAACACCTGCGATCAAGGATCACAACACAGGCGATCAATGATCGCAAACCTTGTGATCATGCGGTCATTGATCGCATTCCTGGATTGCAATCAATGATCATAACTTTTTTCTGTGATCCTTTTGTGATCCCTTAGTGATCCTTTTGCAGTCAAATTGCCAGGTTGAATATTCCTGGTACTGTATGTCTTGCTACAGTAAATCTTTAATGCAACAATAAATGTCTACATGGGTACAATTCTGCCATCGATTTTGTGTTTAATGTTTTTGTTAGCATGCTATTCTAAAATTTAACATCTATCAATTAGTAAAGGTTATGGTTTCCGGACATGTG
>MJUU01062056.1:22617-43018 GCA_002080025.1 Modiolus philippinarum
TGTTGGACGAATCTTGATAAAATTTTACTTTGATTTTTCACCAATTTTTCACAGTTCTTATAATTTTGTCTTATATTTCAAAAATAGGAGACAAAAGTTACATATATTGATCTGAATTCACCGTAGTTTGTTTAGAGAAAAGAGTTAAGTTGTTGTAAATAAATTAGAAAGCACGAGGAATTTTATGAAAAAAGGTCGGTATTTTATCACTTTTAATGGCCTTTTCTGCAAAAATCTTAACATTTCTAGATAAAGACATGGATGGAATATAGATTTGGTTACAAGTAGGCAATCAGTTTCGTCTAGAAATCATCTAGTGAATTCATTAAATTTTACAAACGATCGTGTAATGGTCAGTGCTTAAATCATCTCATTTTAACATTTTCTGCATTTTTCTCTCGCCAATCCTTTGCAATATACTAGTATATACATCAAAACGCTAATTACTGTGACAGATATCCATTAAAAATGTGACAGGTAATATAGCTAAGCTGTTTGTCTTCTTATTTTGCTGAAAGTACAAAATGTATTATCCAAATGTCCAATCGTGTAGCTTCTGAGGTCGTTGCTTTGAGATAAAAAAAAACTCTAACTACACAACAAACAATGTTAAAGATCTGTTCAAAAGAAGATTTCGTCCTTGTTAATTATTTCTAATGTAATAACTCTTCATAAATTGTACATGTACTCTGTCTAGTAATTTTTGTTCACTACTTTCCCACTGATTCAAGGTTTATCTATTAAAAAAGAGAAAGTAAGGCTCAATTAGATTAGCCAGAGTTTATCCTTTTTTAGTCCTCTGTTTTTAATTACGATCCAACCATAAGAGTTATTCTTTATTACCCTAGTAACTAATTCTAACGCTGATCATTTTTCCTAACCCTAGTCTATTGATTTGTTTTACTCTCAATATTACCATGATATATTGATTTGATTTTAATGTCAACCAAAATTTCTGTTATCCTGGACTAACAGAACATACCAGAACTAATCACTGTGATAGTAGTGATGTTGATAGTAGTGATTAGTTTTAATGTTGAAGAAAATTTTATCAAGCGTTTTGGAGTGATATCCTTCTTCCATAAATTTCCAAAATTTTAATAATTTCCCTTTTTATAAATAAAAATACTATAACAGAGAGAGGTCAACTGACTATTGCTCCATTTTCAAACTGAAATGCAAATGAATTGTGTAAGAATTAGATTTCAGTTGTAATATGTCAAATTACTAAATCCCTGGTGTCATTGTCTATTTCATTAGCCCTTTTTTGAAGTGACCTATTATTAAATTCCTTCACTTGATCAGTGCACAAAAGTGCAAATAGAAAACAACAACCTGTTTTCAGTATTTTATACACCACAACTGATGTAATATTTTATAAAATATAATTCACATATCAGTTCTAATATCAAACTTTATCAATTGAACTTTATCATACATTTGTCTCCAAACTTGTGTAACATTTGAAAATTTGTGGAATTACATAAATTGATCCAACAACCTGCTCAAATTATTTGAAATGTATACTTCACTTCATCGATTTTTTTCTGTATAACATGCCTATACAAATATTTCATCAGGAAACTTTCCTGATCTTACATGAATTCCCAAAGAAATAGAGAAATGGGGTTCACATTTTGGTCTCTCCTGTACCTGTAGGAAGGGGTCTACCGCTTTGTAATTGGCTTTTAAATGTTTATCTTTGATAGACATGCTTACATGCAAAATTTGACGTCCGAATTCGTAACGTCAGTATTGGGCCTAATAACACGTCGTCCTATTATGCAAAAAAGACGGACCTTTTTATTACATTTTTCATTGCTTTTTCTGCAAACGTCGGAGCATGTTTTGACATAAGATATGAATACAAGTATGCAATCAGTTTGGGTCAGAAATTCTCTACTACAAATTTACAAAATTATTAGATTTTACAAATGAAAGTGTATGGGTCGGCACTTAATTATCCAAATTCAACATTTTCTGTATTATTTCTCTGGACAATCCTCTACAACATTTATACGTCAAAAAGCTAATTACTGGAGACAGATATCTATTAATAATGTGACAGTTATCTTTTGAATATATTTTTTACCTATATTTAATCCTTATCAACGTCAATTATGATTATCAACAACACCTGGTTTTTAAATGCGACAGTTTCTACCATAGACTTTCTGTATCTTGCTGTAACTATGACTAGAGCCGCGTGGATAGCGGCTTTACTATAATCAGTAACTGAGTTCCATTCGTGTGCTATATACGTTTGTGTCACGTCGGCTGAAGTTGAAAAGGTACACTTTTTACGTCTTGCGTTAATTTTAAGCTTAAGCGATTGTGCCATGGAAGTGGAATTATATGCATCCGCTTAAAATATTTGACACAGGTAATCGCCACCAAACAGATATTTCAAAACAATATATGCCTCACTGATAGTGTGACGGGTGTCGCTAGCGGGGCAGGACATGCTTACCCTTCCAGAGCACCTGATGTCACTCCCGGTTTTCCTGGGAGTTCACACTATGAGTGCCTTAGTTCTTAATGTTATCTTTTCATTTCCGTGCATTGTAGCTGTCCCACGTCCTTGCTTTGTCTTTGGTTTTATCTGTTACCGTTTTTGCCATGTCTTTGGACTTCGATTTTTGTGGTCATCGCTTCCCTTGTTCCTCCGGTATCATACTGCCGTTGTCATCCAGTTTATAAGTTCCAACATGTGTTGATTAAGCAAACACTATAGTCAGTGGCGCTTAATTCTCCACGCTCCTTCATGCTCAGTTAATATATTTGGAACGCTTGTACGCAAACCTCATTGTCCACGCTCCTTCATGCTTAGTTAATATACCGGCACTTAGAACGCTTGTACGCAAACTTCATTGTCGACACTCCTTCATGCTTAGTTAATATACTTTGAACGCTTGTACGCAAACCTCATTGTCGACACTCCTTCATGCTTAGTTAATATACTTGTAACGCTTGTACGCAAACCTCATTGTCCGCACTCCTTCATGCTTAGTAAATATACTTTGAACGCTTGTACGCAAACCTCATTGTCGACACTCCTTTATGCTTAGTTTATATACCTTGAACGCTTGTACGCAAACCTCACTGTCGACACTCCTTCATGCATAGTTAATATATTTGGAACGCTTGTACGCAACCTTCACGTCAAGCATCAGAAATTTGAATATCATAGACTTCGTCTAGTGTGCATTCGCTTCATGTCTTTTCATTGTTTATCAAAGAAATTTAAATGTAGACCCTTTTCATGAGTTTGGAATATCTTAAACGCACCAGACAAAATATTTTGATGCAAAACTAAACCGTCATTTCAATTAAGGAGTATGCAGGGTATTATTTCCTTATTAAAGAATTGTGTAAAATTTTCTGTATAGAAACATTATTGTATTATTGTTCAAAATATAAAATAAAATTTTGGGGTCACCGTGCATTTAAGCGACAAAAAAAAATGAAATTGAAAATTTCAGGATTTTACAAAGAAATGTTAGGGAAAATGACTATATGAGGGGATAGCTTAAAAAATCTATTATAGATTTTGTTCATACTTTGCATGTGTTTTGAAATCATTATATAGTTTACATATAAAAAAATAAAAATTATGGGTCACCGTTGAAATAAGAGAGATAAATTTCGAAATGTTAAATTCTCTAGTGATATCTATGTTAAATTCTTTTATCAAATTATCTCCCTTGCATAATTTCTGTGTTCTGTAAATCCAGCAACAGATTTAAAGCTTGTGTGTTTTAGTTCACCCTTTTGTACTCAAAATGTTGTAAAAGTGATAAGGAAACATGATTTTAAATACTTTGAAACTTTTTTTACATTTTGAATAACTATTGTGTTATTTTTTTTAATGAATGAAACCGAAATGAACAAGTATTAAACAAAAATGGCGGAATAATACCACTGAAACACCTTAAGTTAAATTAGTTTTTTACAAAGGGGAAAACAATGGCAGTAGAATACCGAAGGAACAAGGGAATTTATGATCACAATAATCAAAGGCAAAAAACGGCAACAGAGAAAAACAAAGACAAAACAAGGACGTGAGACAGCCACAATGCATTTAAATACACAATGCACAGAAAGAAGACTACATTAAGAATGAACTATATCCCTTTCTGTATGCCATGGTTTCATCATACCTGGATATCAAGTGCAATTTAAAAAAAAAAAAAAAAAAAAAAAAAAAAAAAAAAAAGCAAAAACAAAACAAAACCAGACAAACTAAAAAAAACTCTTCCATAAATTATTTATATAGAGTTCGGTGGAAATAGCTTTAGTTCTTCAGATTTTCCGAAAGACTTTGATCCTTGCTGGCAGCCATGTTTTTTCTAAGGAATTTCAATTAATGAACAATATTTGTTAAAGGCTTTTCATATTCTATTCAAGCACTGTTTAGTCAAATTTGCTTCAATCCGTAGTTTTAGGGCAGATGATAGATTTATAATTCTACCATAATTTATAATGTCAAAATACGTTTCTTGCTGGAGGCCATGTTTTTTAATCAGGTCCTAACAAAATGAGCTATCGTTGTAAGCATCATTTGTGTTTAAACATATTTATTCGGATTTGTGGAATAGCAAATATCTATAGGAAATGCACATAAACTTAAAAGAAGTCAGAACATAATCAAATATGAAACCCTTAATTCTAAAGAAACCGTGTGTTCTTTTGTAAATAAATAAAATGTTTACCATCTTGAAATTAAATATATATCTACTACTTTCTTGTATGCAAAGAAATAAGCAATGAAAGAATATGGAGTAAACGAACATGTGACAAAGTCTCTAAAAATACATGGAAGAGCCAAGCAATGGCTTGTTCGTCTTGAGGTCACGATGAGACCTTAAACAATGAGCTTTGCTCATACCTCATAATAAGTTCAAGACTGTCCCTAGCTCCGGTTTCAGTGGATTTGTTTGCTAAATGTTGAACAAGGCTATAACAGCTCTTTTGTTGTTATAGATGCGAGATCCTCGACAAACATTAATGTATATTTCTTTCAATTGATTCTGTCTTACTTTATTTGACTTTGTTACATATGTCTGTAAGTTCCGGAAATAAAAAATAAAGCAAAAACTTCAACGTAATAATCATCAAACTTCATATTTCTATTGGGTCTTCAAGTAGGGGTCTTTTCCGAAATTTCCTTTACATGACTTGAAAAAGGGTCCATATTAACCAAAATGTATGACGTTTCAAACAAAATAATGAACGTCATTATTCTATCTAAAGCGTATTATTTGAGGCGAAAATTTTATTGGAAACTTGCAATATCTAAATTTATGTAAATTTTGTTGAGAAATACGGAGTATCTCCCTCATGCAGAGCTCTGTCCTTGCTTGATTTTGGTTTTACATTTATATGATATTAATTGGTGATTTGTTCTCTAGCAGTTTTTTTAACTTCTTAACGTTTATATTTTATCTGTACTGAAGAGACATGGGTTGTCGAAATGCGAGTATGCAGAAATACATCGGCAAACGAATACCGAAGCAAGAACGAGGAAAGGGAAAATTCTAAAATCATATTCCAAAATCACGGCAATTCACAGCAACACGAATTGAGACAGCATGACAAAGACAAAACAAACAAACAAAAAAGAAAAAGAACGCTACAAAACTAAAGCACCAGCAGTGTGAACTCCTATAAAAAACTGAGGTATCATCAGGTGCTCCGGAAGGGTAAGCATGATCTGCTCCACGCTTGGCACCCGTCACACTGCCAGTGAAAAGTCCGGTTTTGACACAGTCGGTGTTAGTCAGTCCGGTAACAAACTCTACCCAAAGATATCTGATCTCATTAGTGAAACCGAGACATTGTAATGGTCTGTCAAATCGTGGTGACGACCGTAAAACTTCTGTAGTGACAATTGCAACAGTGACTGAACATACCCTTGATGTAAAAGTTTTAGAGACAGTAATTTTGCTCTGTTGACAAAATCGCTGTACAAACTATTGGCACGGCAATAGCGAATGAGTTGTGAAATGTACACGCCATATGCCGGAGAAGTGGGAATATTACTGCTCAAAAACGGGTAGTTCACTATTGGAAATTCGAAATCATCACGCTTGTCGTAAAGTTTTGTTTTCAGACGTCCAGAGCTGTCAATGTAGAGGTATAGGTTCAGGTATGATGCTGATGGTGGTGTATCAGTGGTCTCTTTAATTTCTAGTTCATTTGGGTATATAAGATGAAGGTTATCCTTGAATTGAGGATTGTTCAATGAAAGAACATCATCTATATAACGGAAACTGAAATTAAAGGATTATTCTAGCTTATTGTCTTTTTTTCTGAACTAGCCCTTGTATGAACCTGGCTTCATACGAATAAAGAAACAAATCTGCTAAAAGTGGCGCACAATTAGTCCCCATAGGTATCCCTATTGTCTGCTGGAAAACTTGTCCTCCAAACTCTACAAATATGTTATCAATCAAAAATTCCAGCATTGCAATGACATCCTCATTTGTATACTTTTTGTGTGAATCAGTGTGATGTTTAACAAAATATGCCCCATCTTTGCCTATCACTAAAAATGAATATCTTCTTTCACCCTTTTTATTACAGAGAGACTGATGTATTAAATCCCGGAGTACTGACTTAAGCCTATCGTGTGGAAGAGTAGTATAGAGAGTAGAAAAATCAAATGTTCTGACACTGTTGCAGTGGTTGAGTTCAGTTGAAGATAGATATTCCAATAAATCTTGAGTTTTTGAGAATCCACATCTGATTCACTCCCCTTGTTGAGTATACTTTATCACTATATCTTTGACTGAAGTAAGTAATGAAGTGAGGAGCTTAGAAAGGGGTTTTGTTGTGCATTTGGCAGACCCAGCAATGTATCTCCGTTTGTAAGGGCATTTATGTAATTTAGGTACCCAGTAGATATAGGCAGGTTGTTGTTCTCTTCACTCAAACTAATACCAAAAGAAGACAATACTGATTTGTGATTGTTTAGTATGTCCTCCCTTGGTATGGTGGAGAGTTTGTATGTGGGGTTGCCAAATGAATTGTCAATGCCCATCTTCTTCATTAAGCAGTCGATGTAATGTCTTTTGCAGATAAATGTGGTGTTGTTTTGGGCCTTGTCAGCTGGTACGATGACATAATTGTCATGGAGGAAGGAAAATCTTTTTTCTACCTCGGGATCATCGAATATGCTTTTTAAATTGGGGCTCATGAAGCTAAGAAAGTGGATTTACGGTGGCTTCGGTATTTAATTATTCTTTATAATTGTGTTGTATAAGAGTTAAACAATAAAATGATGTATTAAGACTAGACAATTTTATTTCAACAGATCATACATAGTTTTCAAGAGCTATATTTTTCATCAAAATAAGTCCTTATAAATTTTTTCTGTGATATTATTAGCATTTCTTCACAGTTTCTTTACTTTGTCGAACATTTAAAAATTATATGAGTCAGAAGTTATTCATTATACTATTTATAGATATTGACGCAGGCTACTAACTTAATTGACCTATCAGCTAATCAAAGCAATATGTGTAAATAAAGTTAAATGTCATGTAGTACTTAAAGCCATTCTTTCCCTCCAAGTGATAGTCCGAGGAGATAAAGAAAAACTTTAAAAATATTTATATTCCGGTAATCAGACTTGTTGAAATTATTCGTTTCGCTTTTCAAATAATATACAATTACCATCCTAGATAGTGTGTGACCCAGCAGTTTCTGTCCCCGAATTATTAAGGTCACCCGAGAGCTTGCTCGAGGGTGACCTAAATTTCGAGGGGAGAGAAAACGCTGGGTCACACACTATCTAGGGTGGTAACTGTTATATTATATCGAATTTTCTTGCTCACCGGTTGAACTTCCTATGCGACCCAACGCTAGCCGGTTGACCCAGCGAAATCTCAAATGTCATGTGACACGATTTGAACAAATCAGATTAAACATATTTAAATGAGTATATAATATTATGCAGTTATTGACTGGGTCCGAAAACAACAGCTGTTTTGTTTGACCCGAGGACTGAACTGTTGCACGAAGCCGAAGGCTGAGTGCAACAGTTTAGTCAGAGGGTCAAACAAAACAGCTGTTGTTTGAGGACATAGTCTATAACTGTTTTGTTATACCTTTTCATGTTCAATGAATACGCTCCATTTCATCTGAATATAATTCACGTCACCAATTCGGTTATGCAGACGACAGGAGATCATGTGATATTGGCGTGATATTTTTGAACCAATCAAAATAAGGCAGGTGGTCAACAGATCGGTGTCGGTCAACAGACTGAAAACTGTTGACTGGTCAACAGATCGCTTTTTGGTTTGAGAAATAAAACAGACAAATTGTCGATATTTTTCCCCAATGCATTTATATAAGGAAAATATTATAAGGTATAACAAAGGGTAATATTCCTGTAAATTATTTTAAAATGAGAGCACATTAGTTACAATGTTTTGTTGACAGAGTTACTTTAGAAAAACAGAATTTGTTAGAAGCTTTCATCTTTGATTATATGAATTTTCATAAACATACCGTAATTTGTTAATTTGGTTAAGATAAAACTTTGTTAGTTAAGTTGTCGTAAAGAAGTAAATTAGATAATACGAAATTATTTATAAAACGAAAAACTATATTATGATACTTTCTACGGCTTTTTATGCAACAATCTGAACATTTGTGGATAAAAGATATGAATGGAATACATATTTTGTTATCAGTAGGTAATCAGTTTGGTTCAGCAATTCAAATATGTCGAGTAAAAGAGATTTTATAAAATTTTAAAATAGCGTGTAATCCTTATTGTTTTTATCATCTCATTTTAACATTTTCTGTATTTTTCTCTGGACAATCCTCTACAACATGTTTACATCAAAACGCTAATTACTGTGACAGATATCCATTAATAATGTGACAGGTATCTTTTGAATATATTTCATACCTATATTTAATCCTTATCTACGTCAATTATAATTTGCAACGCCTGGTTTTAAAAACGACAGTTTTTACCATAGACTAACTGTTTCACTGTAGCCATGACTAGAGCCGCATGGATAGCGGCTTTACTGATATCAGCCACAATAACGGGATTCCATTCCTGTGCTATATACGTTTGTGTAACGTCGGTCGAATTAAAGAAGGTACGATTTTTACGTCTTGCGTTATTTCTCAGCTTAAGCGATTGTGCCATGGGAGTTGAATACCTATATGCATCTGTTTTAAACCTTTTAAACACAGGTCATCCAGTATACAAATTTCAATGTATGCTGATTAAGCACATAGTAAGCGGAACTTTATTGTCCTCGCTCCTCCATACTTTGTTGATATGTCTGGAACGCTTGAACGCCACTTTCACGTCAAGAAACCGAGTTTTGAGTATGTTTACAGGAAACGTATCCGTTGGTTTGTGTTTTCCTATCATAAGATTTGTTAGAGAAGTAATACACGGACATATCTATTGCCAAGTAGGACGGACAGTTGATCCAGTTGTTCTGTATACTGTTGACCTTCCGATAGCCTTGCTCATCGTTCTAATTACATCAGTTTATGGTGTTGTGATTTACCGAATGGTCAAGCAACAGAAAACTTTTGGATGTCAAATTGGCAATGCTACAGAAAATCAAATTGCCAAGAAGAAAGCAGCAGCTTTAAGACTGAGAAAAAGCATGGCTACTCTTAGAGGTATTGTTGCTGTTGCTGTCATATCTACATTACCAAGGGCTGCTGTTGGGATTTATGCGTATGTGCATGGCATCAACGATACTGTTGTGTCAATTTTAGCCATTGCAAATAATGTATTCTTGTTGCTGAATCCACTTCTTGACCCTGTTATCTACATATTTAGGATTCAGAAATACAGGGAGAAATTGATGTGCAAAATTTGCCTCAGATCAAACGCAATCACAGACTCTGCTGTTTAGAAGATGATGGAAAAAATCGAAAGGCTGAGAAAAAAATTGTCCTACTTTCCTTTAAAATGACCAGTGAACATGAGAAAAGTGAGGATCACTTTCTGAACAATTCGGTTTGGTATTTTTACTTATATAAATACAGAACACACTTTTGCTGCCAAGAATATTTTTAAATAACGAAAAGTGTCTAAGTTGTACTGAAATCTGAATTAATATGTAAATTTTTTATAAGATTTGATATAAACGCTTTCAAGGCAGGGACATAATGTGATACTGGATGAACTCCTTTGGATCTTATCAGGATTTAACTTTAATGAACAAAGTCAAAATTAGCCATTTCTTGAAGAAACTTAAAAGTACATTTTTTGACAACAATGATATTCCTTGAATTTTTAAAAATGAATATATACAACTTGCTTCTCTTGAAATTAAAGGTATGTTTCTATTCCTTGTTCTAATACAAAATATTGTAATTCAAACATATTTCGTCGTGTGAATATTATAGTGTTGTATGTCACAATTTTCTGAAACCGAGAAAAATCCATTTAAAGTTTTAGGTCTATTGTTTCCGAACTGTTGGTAGAAAGTTGCATCAAAGTTTTGAAACGACACTTTGTACATAAAAAGCAAGTAAAATGAATCTTTTAAATGAAGTTTATTCATTACATTAAAGAATTAATTCCCCCCTTTTTGGCTGTTGTAACGTTCTGATTTTCAAAATTTTACTTAAAAAAAAATGTCCTGGAGATGTAACATTATAGCAACTACAGGGCTGAACTACGATTTCGCTACCCGGATGTACATGCTTTTCTAATGGACAATGGAGATATAACATCGGGGGTACCCTGAAAATCCTACAAAAACTCAATAATGTAGAGTGATCTCACCATAGGGAGATAGATCAGTATAAAATGAGCCGAACTTCATTGTTATATCCAATTTTTCAAACAGTGAAGTTTTAACAGTATAATATTCACACGACCTTTTATATATTAAGACCCTTTCGCATGAGTTTATGCTTTGCATTAGAGGATCAAGAGGTTTAGATCACCTCACAAAATTCCTCGTAGCAAAACTGTAAAGTCTGAACAAAATAAATTCAAATAATTTCTTCCCCATTGGTACAAATGATGATCCTGTTATAACCTGACAGTCATAGTTTTTATCTAACTAAAACTAAAAATTCTCTATGGATAAGGGTTTGGTTTCAATTTTCCAGCGGCCGTGTTATAAAGGATTTCAAATTATAAACACTCTTCCTTAATGACCTTTTATACATTATTCAAGTACACTTTAGTCACATTTGTGTCATTGCTGATGATAGAAATATGATTTTCCCATAGGTTTGATCGTTAAACTATGTTCCTTGCAGGTTTTCATATTTTTTATCAGATTCCAACGACGTGTGCAATCGTTATGAATGACCTTCAATGCGTAAACATCGTAAAGTTTAGTCTTGCTTCAATAGTTTTAGACCATTTGCTCCAAGTGACGATTTTCTGTTATGGTCTAATTTTAAAATAATGTCAGTTTTGGCTGCCATATTTTTGTAGAGGCGGACTGAAATAAGATATTTTTGTGAAGGACCCCAAACATCCACTTAGATAAAAAACATTCCTGTGAAATTTGGAAGAATTAGCGTCTTTGGTTTTCAGAAGGATGATCAAAATATGATGTTCCAATAAAGTTTATTGTAAAACTATATTCCGCTTAGGTTAATATATTTGTTCTCCGATCAGATAACAAAATACCGAAGTAATTGTTAATTTACTTTTCTGCATATGCACATTTCGACAACTTATATCTCATCAGTGCAGATCGAATAAAAAAAAATGGAAGTCCATTAACCGGAAAATGTGTAAAAGCTGATGGAGAACAAATAAACAAAAGGGTCTAAATAGAAAAGCCAAAGTTCAGCTAAGAACAGAGCTATGCATGAGGGAGTTACTCCTTAGTTTCAAACAAAATTTGTAAAATTTTGATATTGCAAGTTTTAATAAAGTTGGTTTTAGGCTAAGCACCGAAATACTGACTACTGGGTTGGTGAATACCCTCGGGGACTAACAGTCCACCAGCGGAGGCATCGACCAAGTGGTAATAAATAAAAAAATACTGTTAATGGGAATCGAAATGAGAATCGCTGTATAAAAATACCTTTACATCATTCATTTAAACTTCGGTTGAATTGTTCTTTGTTGTTTCGTTAGTCAAAAGTGATACCCAGAGAAAACAACAGCCTACTCTAACCCTTCAAGGTAAGGTGGGCTAACATGTCTTTTATTCTAAAACAACCATTCATAATAATTTTGAAATGAAAAAAAATCTTAAATCGTTAATACATGTATTTGACCTTAGAACAAAAACTATTGAAGGCAAGCACGTTAGTCGTTGTTTTTGTTTTTGTTTTTTTGTTTTTGGGTTAGGGGTTAGGGTTGTTTTTTTTTCTTTTTTCACCCTGTATTTTTTCAGACTCTCACTATGGTATTGTAGTTATTATGATTATTTTTAATTCTTATTGTTTACGTTTTGTTTTGGTTTTGTTTATTTTTTTTTGTTTTTTGTTTGTTTTTATTTCTTTTTGGTTTGTTTTGTTTGTTTGTTTGTTTTTTTTTGTTTGTTTGTTTGTTGTTTGTTTTTGTTTTTTTTTATTGATCAACATTCAAATATTTTTTACTGCTCAGCAGGTATATAAGGTAACATAGTTAACGTTCTAAATGCAAAACTCGTCATATCAAAAATCCATGTCTAAAAACAAACGTTGTGGCAAGGAGGATGGTTAAGATGAGAACAAAAGCATGCTAGATCTGGAAAATATAAATGAGTCAGTGGCGAGACCGCCATAAATGATCAATCAGCTTGTAAAATCGACTCTCTTTGTGTCGTTATAGAAGGCTTAATTTCCAACCCTTTTTGTACACTTTTCCAATTGAAGTCAAAGCTCGGTTTCCAGTTGTCCCTTCCATGCTTGTTTCTTGCTTCCTTTACATTTACTTTTAATTTCTTAAAACTGAATTACTTTTTCTCGGTTTGATATCAATTAACAATTGCACATTTGATGTAAAACTCTGACTAATCAATTAATGAAACGATCTTGTACGATCGACAGGTATATACAAAAACAAAGGATACCCATAATTCCCTTGATATCAAACAACACAGTAGTGTAAATATCAAAATATGAAAACTGGTAGTCGTTATTTCCGGCGTTCCGATCTTTGTTTACGTTTGTCTTTTCTTTTTCATTTGTGCATTTGTCTTATTGGCTAGGGTCTGTGATTTGAGATTCAGCAATTCAGTAAACAATAAAAAGATATGACTTTAATATACATGACACAAAGACAAATACATGATAGAACCAGGCAATGAAACAACGCTTATCTATTATTCATCATCTTGAAGTACTCTTACAACCACTGTCATCCCTTGCTTGACAAAAACACTAGTGTTATAAGCTAGTTGATACAACATATGGATAGATAGAGGGCGTTCATCAAGTCTATTGTAAGAAAACTTGGCATTATGGAAGACTGATATATGGACAATAAAAACAGGTGGCCAGAATTACATTTGGAAATTATAAAAAAAATTAATACAATGCCAAAAATTAAAGTTATCTTTTTTTACCCATATGTCAAATCCTCAAGAACAAGTTTGAAGAGAAAGCATAAATCTCTCGCACGAGGAATCTTTTTACGGAGTTCACACTGCAGGGGAGGCAAACTCATGTCTTAACTAAACAATGAAAGGATATGGAGTAAATACATATGAGACAAAGTCTTTTCAAATACAGTGTAGAACTAAGCAATGGAACAACGCTTTATTGTTGTTCTTCATCTTTTAGTCATTCAGAATCTTTTTTTTAATTAAATCTACTGTGATTATACAGAAAAAAGGCCTAATTCATCGGAGCACAAGTAAGTTATAAAGATGTTTTAATCAAAGTTTCCATTTAGAATATTTCTAGCAAAGGGATGAGTAGATTTTCCGGAGCATATCACACAACTGAAAAAAAAATTGCATGGATGATTAAAACAAGAAAGAAAAGAATTTATCAGTTATAACAATCCCCCCCCTAAAAAAAATATTTGCTCTCGCATAAAACATCTTTTGATGAGTTAACATCGTAAATTATGAGCATACCTCATAAACTGATCCACAAAAGAATTCGATTTTTGTGGACGGTCATCGCTTCCCTTGTTCCTTCGGCTTTCTGCTGCCGTTTTATATTAAATTACAATTATCCAATAAATGTTGATGATTATACAGTAACATTAAATGTAAAGTAACCTCCTTTTATACGACATGTTGAAATTACGTAAAGTTAATAGAAAGCGTGATGATTTTACTTACCAATAGCGAATTTATCAGTTTTGAGTAGTTCCTAGCATATGGCGCTTACTTGCACATTACACTTGTCATTTAATTTTACCGTTCCTCTAATGCTTACAGCGATTTTCTCACAAAAATTGCTTTCCCATCACACAAATTAATGTTCAAACATTGTTACAATTTTAAGAAATTTTTCTGTTGTTTCTATGAATTGCCAGATCCTTACAATGTGTCTATCGCAAAAATATCAGTCGATTTGTTTTTAGTGGTTCCATGGCTTTACATCTTAGAAATAAATTGTAATTTGTTAAAAATTATCGAACAAAATTGTCAATAGCAGAAATCTAAGCTGTAAAACGACATGTGATAAACCAACGGAAAACTTTTATTAAAATATTAGGGATTAATATATGCCAGGCCTAAAAATTGCCCATTTTCTCTGCTGTAGTGACTTTGAGCATCAGATTTCAATCAGTATACCTCTCGGCTGTTTTGTCCAATTGAAGTCAATGGTTGGTAGCAACACGCCATTAGAATACTTAGTTTTGCTAAAAGGGAATGACAGACGCATAATTTGTAGTCATTGTAAATGTTTCCTGTAATATTTTAGTTAAATTTATATTACCTTTCAGTGTAAATTCTTCTTCCTGTGAACCGAATTCGTTGCTTGCAACAATTATGTATTTCCCTGCGTCACTTGTTTTTGTTACCATGATATGCAATCCGTTCAGATAATACCATCCTTGAGGACTGTCATCATATTTAACGGCATGCATTATTACATATTTCGGATCCTGTTCTAAAATGCGCTGTCTCCCAGTCTCTGTCTTCTTATAATATTCCATGCTTGCAACTGGGAACGCTTTAAGATATGAATACAGGAGTCACAATAACAGAAAATTGACTCGTAAATTAAAACGGGACCCTTTCGAAATTTTTGGAACGAACATATTTACAGAGAGAGAGAGAGAGAGAGAGAGAGAGAGAGTCTGTTCGTTGATATGATTAATTTCTGCATATGCGCATTTCGACAACCTACGTCTCTTCAGTGCAGATAAAATCTAAACGTTTGGTGGTCTTCCAAACGTTTAGATTGTATCTGCACTGAAGAGACATAAGTTGTCTAAATGCGCATATGCAAAATTTAAATTCACAGTAACTTCGGTATTCAAGTTATTTGGAAGACCATAACTCAAAGATGTTCAAAACTGATAGAGAACAAATGACCAATATGATCTAAATGTAAAGCCAAAATCAGCTAAGGATATGCGATATGCGAACAAATATGATATGCGAACAAATCAACAAATTTATATTTGACACATAATAAAGAAATCACAGTGTAAAAGTTGATAAGGGAAGTTTCGACCATCCTTTTCTTCATTCAACGAGTATTTAGAAAACCACATAATTGAATGCAGCTGCAATAGAATTGAGTCTCTTAAAATCGACCTGTTCTTACAATAAAAGTCGAGGCTGTGCCTTGACGTCTAAATGAAGAGAGATGATGTCAAATTTCAAGCTTAGAGACAATTCTTTTGGACGAAGTAGTGCTTTTAATCCAAGCAATAAAAATACCACAATAACAATGACAATAACTAAATAGTCAATATATTTTTAACATTATCTTTCTGATTTAATGTAAACTGTAAGGCAGAAATTCTAGACACCAGAGACGAGATAATTCGAATTCAAGGCTCTGAGAATGATTGCAGAGTAGCATAATAAGAGCTTGTCTGGAAATTTTTGTGTAATTTTATTGCAGTTGGGAAATACTTATTCATTGGTCGCTCTATAATTTTATTTTTTTTTCAAATCATATTTTTCACAAGTTACCTTGGTCAGAAATGTCAAATGCGATACAAATAACAAATTACCGAAGTTACTGTTAATTTAGTTTCTGCATTCACATTTTGATAACTTATGTCTCTTCAGTGCAGATCAAGTCAAAACATTTGGAAGTCCATATACCGAAATATGTGTAAAAACTGATAGAGAACAAACAGCCAAAGGATTTAAATAGATAAGCCAAAATCATTTAATGAACTACGGAAGTCTGAGATACACCTTAGCTTTGAACAAAATTATGTGAAATTTAGATATTGCAAGTTTCCAAATATAATCGGTTTTCGGGTCAGCATCAAAGAACTAGCTACTAGGTTGGTGAATAACCTCGACACTGTTTTCTTTGTCTGCATTTTATCTATTTAAGTGTTTCCTTTATATTTGTAGCGGTAAGTATATTTGTTTTTTATTCCGTTTTTGCCCCCAGAGACGTCATATAGCCACTTTCAACTGACAAAATCCAATACATATCAAAATCTGACGAAAGGAATTATTGAAAAACAAAAAGCGTATTGTACATCTACAATTTGTAATTAAGCTCCTACATAAGTTTCATGAAATTCAAATCGGTGGTTTATGAGGAGTAGTAGATACTGTATGGTTTTCATTGAGCTAAAATTACAGAGTTCAAACATGTCAAAAATTTGGAGACAGAGGAAAAATTGGAATACAAAATGATTATTGCACATTTGCAATATCTAATTAAGAGCCTGCATAATTTTCAAATCAGTGGTCCAAGAGGAGTAGTGGATACCCTAAGTTTGCACTGAGCTAACATGACAAAGTCAAAAAGATGTCAAAAATCTGGAAACAAAGGAATCATTGAAAAACAAAATGCGTAGTGCACATTACAATATTTAATTAAGCGCCATGAAAAAGTCCAAACATGTAAAAAATCTGGACAAAAAGGAATTATTGGTTAACAAAATGGATAATATGTAATGAAGCTTCTACATAAGTTCCATGAAAACTAATCAGTGGTTAAGGATGTAAGTGGATACCAGATTTTGGGTATATGAAGACGGACGGACGGACGGACGAACAACATAAATATTATATTCCTCTCGAAAAGTGGGGGCATAAATATAAAAAAGACCACAGTGCAGTCATTAACTAATCATCTTAAGCCATTGATTTTATACTTACATCTGACTTCACACTTCAATAGGACGTATTTATTCCATCCCATCCCAGACTCCATAGTTGTATCATTACACGTCATTTCCGGTGCATAATGAACACGACGGATTCTAACTTCATCGCGGTCAGGTCTTTTATTATGTTCATTCTCAGCATAACAAAAGTAAGTCCCGATGTCATCTGCCGTAACATGTGGAATATGAAGCAGAGGGCCCTATAGATGAAAGGTACATAATTTACAATAGTGAAAATGAATTTTAAGTACTTTATTTCAAAAAGGTTTGAAAACATTGTTAATTTATATATTTTGCAGCATGTAAGATTTCTTTAGTGAGAACATGATTTTACTACTTCAACAATGAAACTGATATCAGTCCATAAAGAATGAAGTATTCACTCTATTTCAAACAAATATGAAAGTTATTCGGGTCAATCGTTAATTTGTTTTTTTCTCAATATATTCAGTTGTGAAACCTTTACACACAAGATTTTTTATAACAAATGTCCATACTACTAAAACAACACATATATAACACAAGATCAAGTAAATTCAATTTTGTTGCTCCAAAAATCAGATTAGTAGACTCTACATCCTTTTATTTACTGCTATTATCGACTGGAACCAAACTAAATTAAAGCTATTAAATATCCTAACTGTTTTACTACCGAATTGAAGGAAGTCCTGAAAGCACAATACGTGTGATCATTCTAACTGTTTTTGAGAAATTAAGAAATATGCCATGTTGATCACAACCTATTTAATATAAATCATAGAAAAAAGAAGTGAAACGTGGAATGCGTCGAAGAGACAACGACCAAAAGGGTAGCAATAACAACTCAAAGCCACCGTAAGATCTTCAATGAACGGCAAGGAATCCCACACCCAACAGCTGGTCAAACTTCTTTTAAAGTAACAATCATACAAGGACCCCACTGGAAATAAGCGTTCACGCTCTCATGAGTTATCCTTGAAATGGTGTCAGTTTACTTTGTGTATTTTTGCCCAATTGGCATATTTTATAAATATGCTATTTTGTTTTATAATTTATTTATTTTGGTGAATACTAGTATGATGTCATTCCAAAACGAATTTTACCTTAGTTTTACATTTTACCTTTTTATCGTGAGTTTGCACTAAAATAATGATGTGACCCCCCTTTTTTTGTTATTACTTTTTATACCAGTTTAATATTTAATTATATGATTATTTACGACAAACCAATGATGTCGATAATTTTTTTTAATATCAGTTTACTTTGTGTATTTTTGCCCAATTGACATATTTTATAAAATTGTGCTATTTTGTTTTACAATGTATTTATTTTGGTGAATACTAGTATGATGTCATTCCAATACGAATTTTACCTTAGTTTTACCTTTTACCTTTTTATCGTGAGTTTGCACTATAATAATGATATGACCCCCCCCTTTTTTGTCATTACTTTTACTACCAGTTAAATATTTGATTATATGATTATTTACGACAAACCACTGATGTCGATAATTTTTTTTGGTAAAATAGTGTTGTCTTCATCTTTTCGCTTCGAATATTGTCGTATTTTTTGCTACTTTTGCATCTTTTTTCGCCCGAAAACAGAAAAATATAACCAATCGAAAAGGAAACAAAAGAGCAAGATAAAGCAAAAAGAAGATAAAACGAAAAGACTATAAATTGAGGTCGCCTATTTGTAGGTCTTGTTCGTCGCTTATTGTGTTGTGTTTTTCGCATCTAAACGACAAAAAGTACATGGCACAAACAAGCTCATAGGTGTGCTCTATAAAAAGGTTTGTTTTTAGATAAGTATAACATGTGTTCTTTTTTTTTCATTTTGATGGTCCATTACAAGTTATTACTAATTTTAGTTTATTTTTCATGCTCCCGTAGTGCATTTGGATGACGCCTTTCTTTGAAAGCAGTAATCTATTCCCACATAGAATGAAATGAAGTCTACCAGTGTTGCGAGGAACCAAATAACCTGTAATCCCTTAATTTTGGCCAGTCATCAGTCACATCATTGTTTTCTACATTTGGATACCAAAAGATTAAAAGGAGATCTACAATTTTTGGCATTCATTTTGCAGGTTCCAAGTATGATATAAACCTCAATCTTGAACTTGTTGTCATCTCTCTTTTCCCACCATACTTTAGGTGATGGAGCTCCTGTGGCGTTGCAGTAGACTTTGAATTCGTCTCCTTTGTTGAAGTCGTATGAATACTTATCAAAACGGACTATAGAAGCTGGGGCTGTAAAAATAAGACATTAGTAAAACTGCTTTTAATCTCTTTGTTTTGATACAACAAGTTGAAATATCGGGTTTCCAGACCATTAGAGGTATGAAAAGAAACGTATAAACAACAATCGCAGACGTTATATGTCGCTCTTCCAAATTTCTCCTACCGCAGTATTGCAGGTAAAATCATATCCAGAATCCAAGAGCACACCTTGTATACTTATTAGGTGTTTATGTGATGTTTGTGACTTATTTTTATAACAGCCAAATATGGCTACAATTATAAGCCACCAAAAGTTACATCAATAAAATCTGTTATTCTCATTTTTAATCGAAATAATTCATGTTATCTCCAATTTATCATTTTTGTACAACTGTTTGTGCTTTTCTTTCGTCTTTCAACCCCTTACTGACAACACGACATCAAAAGCAAGCTCTGTGTAAAACAATGATAAGCTACAATTTTAGTAAATTATCTCTGAATGTATCCTATATACGTTGCATTAGTGTACATAATTCTTGCTTAAGTAAACATAATTCAACTATAGTGACACCTTGCTATTGATTAGTATTTACGATGAAAACAAGTGATATGCTTATCTTGTCTCCGAATGCCTTCTACGTTTGGTAAGATTAGAGTTGGGGTATCTGTTATGTTTCTTTCCATGTCAAGTATGATGTTCATGTCCGTTCCCACGAACCAGATTTGGCTCATATTCCCTCGGTTACTTCTTTACACAAGAAGCAAATTAATGAACCATTGTTATTGAGACAGACGTCATTTCCTGGGCTATAAATTGGACAAAATAAGAAAGTTTGTATTGCTGTCGTGCATGGAGAACAACAAAATAAAAATAGCCAATAAAACTAAAATCTAAAAAATATATATACAAGAAAGAAAAGGCCCAAATTTTCGGAGTTAACTCCTTTAGCGAGGGTGAAAAAAGAAGAACAGGACATCA
>MJUU01062056.1:44043-57415 GCA_002080025.1 Modiolus philippinarum
ACTGCATAGACGCCTAAGTCGCAAAAACTGAGATTTAGGTATAGCGTCTTTGCAAGACTTAGGATGACAAGATGTATAGTTCAAGTAGCAGTGTGCATCAGTGGGTTTGTAGAAGATCGAAGTTTCGATTTTGTCTTCGGACACCCTGCAGGTTATGTCCAAAAAGGACAGTTCCGACTCGCTCACCGTGAAAGTGTACTTGATGGCCGGATGGTAAGACGACACAAAGTCAATGAACGATTGGAGATCCCTTTCACTGTCAGTTGACGCCCCAAAAACGTCGTCAATGTATCTTTTATACAGGTCAGGGATCGGTCCATTGAACTCTGCGAACATCTTTTCCTCAAAGTATCCAACAAAAAGACAAACGAAACTAGGACCCATTTCGGTTCCCATGGCTACCCCGCCTGTCTGAGCATAGAAATGACTCGCAACATATATTTTTATTTCCTGGGCTACTTCTCTTGATCAAATGCAACCAAAGAAATCAATGAAAATGCTCCTTTACCAATTGTGATTGATTTTATTGGTATATCAATTAGCTTCTGGTGTAGAAGCGCAATCCAGAAAATATAAGCCAGGTCTGTCCAAGGTTTGTGGGAATTGCTTGGACCTTAAACACTGGACCTGGAAAGATGGTGAAGTTTTAAAATAAAGATGTGTTCCCCAAAAATGTTCTAGATTTTTTTTTATCATCAGAGGCTCACACTGAAAGTCAAGAAAATTACTCACTGTTGTGAAGACATTTTTGGGGACAATTACAAATATTGCTACAAGGGTGGATATTCGTATTATAAAGGAACACTTTTCAAATAAACAATGACATCATTTTAATTGTCTAGATATATTTTGTTATATTGTTTAAATACAATTTAAGTAAGTGAGAACCAACCGGTCCGTCAGTCTAAAACGAACAATCCAAGGACTATTACAACATCGGCAAAAAACAAATACATAACATGCGTCCGGCACAGAAAAGAAAAAAAAAGGCTCGCAAACATTCAAAGATGAACAACACACACCAAATAAAAGCATTGGTGAGATCAGGTGAACCGTTGGAGTAAGTATCTCCCGATTTTTATAAGACACATGCCATTTTGAGAATGTCAACTCCGGTAGTAAAACCCATCCTGGGAAAAACAAACGTAAGTTGCACAGAGAAAGATCTGTTGTCATTTGGGAAACAGATATCCCATAGCGGTCCACCAGATCGTGATGTCGGTCGACGTTCGATTAGGCATGATAAAGCACATTCCTTAATTGCTAAATGTTATATAAGTGCATGGAAACATTGTAGTTGATGCGATACGGATATTTTTAAAGAAAGACAATAGCCCTTTCTAGATATTATTGAGCATATGCACTCTTGAACAGACTTTTGCACCATATAACCAGAGGTTTTTGCAGCATTATGAATAAACACTTCGCCATATGGCTAATTTTGCAGCACTACTTCATAACATATGAATAGAGGCCTTGTAAATTATGACTAGGCACCTTGTAGCATATGACTAGAGACTTTGTTGCACCTGACTATAGACTTTGTAACATGTGACTACAGACACTGTAACATATGACTAGAGACTTTGTACATATGAATGAGAACCTTGTACCATCTTACTAGAGACTTTAAAGCAAATGACTAGAGGCCTTGCAACAAATGACACGAGATCTCGTTATATATGGCTAGAGGCCTCGTAGCATATGAATAGAGACTTTGTTATACGTGACTATAGACATTGCAAGATATGAATAGAGACATTAAAACATATGACTACAGACTTTGTAACATATAACAAGATAACTTGTTACATGTGAATAGAGACCTTGTAACATATGATTTTGGATAATATAACATATGACTGGAGAGCTCAAAAATATAACTACAGATCTTGCAGCATATAAATTCAAATTCAAATTCAAATTCAAAAGTTTATTGTCATTAAACTAACAAAGTTTGTGGCATATCAAACAAACAAATACAATATATATACAAGCAAATATTTAAGAGTCCCCTGTCCTCAGTACTAGTGACTTTTTAGAGGCTTTGTTACACGTCACTGGAGATTTGGATACACGTGACTAGAGACTTTTTAATATATGACTACAGATATTGTAACATATGACTGTACACCTTGTAACATATGAATAGAGAATTTGAGACATATGACTAGAGACCTTGTAACATATGACTAGAGAGCTCTTAACATATAACTAGAGACCTTGTAACATATGAATAAAGATCTTGTAACATATCACTAGAGACTTTGTAAAATATGATTAGAGACCTTGTAACATATGACTAGAAAGCACTTAACATAGAGAACTGGAGACTTTGTACCATATGACTAGAAACTTTGTAACATATGACTAGAGAGCTTGGAACATATGACAACAGACTTTATAGCATATGACAAGAGAATGAATGCCATATGACAAGAGACTTAATGCCATATGACTAGATACTTAGTGTCGTATGGCATAAACTGTATGCTATACGATTAGAGACTTTGTGTCATATGGCTCGATACTTTTGCTCCATATGACTAAAGACTTCCATCTGTATGTAGAAACTTGTTTGGCATATGATGAGAGACTTTTGCGAAATATGACTAGACACTTTCTCAAATAACTAGCATAAATTAAAATAACGGTATTGATTTTACCTTCAAAGTTCAATGTCAGCTCTTTGTATGCTATCTGATTATTGTTGTCAAGAACAGAACACCGATAGTTCCCTGCATCACTCCTTTCAAACTTCACAATCATCAAGAAATTGTTCATAACAAGGTATTTTCTTGGATCTGTGGGAAAAATAAATTTATTTTTAAGTATTTACCTTCAAAGTTCAATGTAAGCTCTTTGTATGCTATCTGATTATTGTTGTCAAGAACAGAACACCGATAGTTTCCTGCATCACTCCTTTCAAACTTCACAATCATCAGGAAATTGTTCATAACAAGGTATTTTCTTGGATCTGCGGGAAAAATAAATTTATTTTTAAGTATTTAATAAAAACAAGCAACAAACACAATAAAATAATATTGTTCCATTCAGACTAGCTAAACAACGGCAGTAGAATACCGAAGGAACAAGGGAAGCGATGACTACAAAAATCGAAGTCCAAAGACATGGAAATGTTTTGCACATGGATCTTACTTTGTTAGTCATAGTTCAATTAAAAATGTACAAAACACATAATGTGCAAAATTTTATCAATTTCCAAGGCATAAAAGAAGCAAATGGAGAATGTATGGTTAACCGTTAACCGTCAAACTTTTGACGTCTTTGATATAAAAAAAAATCTTACATGGATCATTAAAGTTTTGCTTTATGCTGTCCTATTAGCAAAGCCTTTCAAAATTACCTGCAACGATTGGCATTCTTATTACAAATTTTCCATGATTTATATCCCTTTAAGGGAATATGAGTGTCCTGTTTAAGAACTCATAATCTTTATGCTTACTTTTAAGACAAATGATTTCAAAACTCTTGGGATGAAATTGTTTTTCTTGATTTGTTACTGCTAGAATATTATTTGATATTCAAAGACTAATCAAAGATGATGAAATAAAAGATGCTAAACCTATTTGGGCCCAATAAAACAAGCTTAACCCCGCCGCAGCAGGTTTGTGCCTGTCCTAAGTCAGAAATTTATTAAGCTTTTGTGTGTCTTGTCTGTTATCTAGTTAGTTTACTTTATGTCTAAAGGAGTCTAGGATGACACATTCCCCGTTTCCCTTCTTTTTTCTAGATCCTTCAATCTCACTTATAGATATATTGATGATGTTCTTCCATCAATAATGCATCTTTTGCTAAATTTGCTAAATGGATTCCATTAATATATCCGCCAGAACTAGAGATAAAGACAACGACAGAAACCACCAGATCTATATCTTGTTACTTAAATCTCGACTTTGATGAAATGGTCATCTTAGTACTAACATTTAGGACAAAAGGGACGTTTTTTTTTCTCAAAATTATAAATTTCCCTAACAGGTACATTCATATTCCAGCTTCTCCTGCTTATGGAATTAATGTCTCCCAACTGATGCGTTATGCGAGAGCTAGCATAAATTATACAGACTTTCTCAGTAGACATAGTTATCTCCGTGACCGCCTTTTTTATCAAGGCTTCAAAAATTCCGTCTCATACGAAAATTAAAAAAAAAGTTCTGAAACAGATATAATTGGAAAAAATTGACGTTTCTTTCCGAACTCTGATTCAAGATTTTGCTTTACTTAATAATGGCATAATCGTTTCTTTTAACTGTCTACGACCTTTCAATGGCAATTTCTGTTGAGTTGCTACCGAACACTACCACAATGTAAATTGATGTTTGGTTAGCCATAAATTGGTTTAATCCACTATTTCTTTTTAAATTCCTGTAGCAAGTCATTACCATTGCGGTCGACAATTTTGCCGATCGTTTCCACCTGATTTACGTTTTTGTCTTATGGACTTCCGATCGTGACAATTCTGTTCGTTAATTTTGTTATTTCCCTCATTTGCTTTTGGAATAATACTTTTGCTGAAGAAAATATCCCCGTATGAACTATATGCTGTGAAACGTAAATCTCATTAACTGAAGAGGTCTTATTGATGCTTACAAAGACAAAATTCACACTGGAAAAGTTAAAATAGAAAATATATTCAGACTCACCAACAATTGTCAAAAATAACAATCAAATGCCATAATCCACATTGGAACTGCACATGAGAAACACCAATAAAAGACACAAGACAAACGAAAACAAAGATAGGAACTCGGGATAGCGGGCCTTGGTACGGACACAAGCACAAACTAGCGGCAGTGTTAATCATGTTTATAGGTACCTTGACCTCCTTTTCTCTATTCCGATTCCCGAAAGTATAATCAACATACAAATTACACACAATACATACAAGTAGAGTACCAACTGCAAGACGAATATTTTGAAAAGAAAAGGATAAGACAAAACGTAATGTAGAAAAATGGGTCATGGAGTGTCTGATTAAATTTCATTATCACGAACATCATCATCTCCACCATTTAGCTTAGATTTCAAACGCCCAGTCCAAAAGATCTACGTACGAAGCTTGGGGATATGTACATCAATCCGTGGCCTCTAAAGTAATAATTCTAATTAGTCTCACTTTTTGTACTCAATCTTGAAGAGTTATGGTGCGCAGTAATATACATATCATTTGCATCAAACGATTATCCAGAATAGAAAAAAACTTACCATACGTGGCATCTATGATAATAGTTCCACCTGGTGTAATCTTCGAAAACTGTATCTGAAATATACAACATTGATAGCATGAATATAAATAGGTGTTAATGCATGCATGTATTGTTATTAAAGGAATAAACATGACCCCGTGTTTATAGAAAATTTTGCAAATATCTTATTCCAAGCTTCAGTGAGAGATAATATATTAAAAAATAGAAAAAAAATGTCAAGATATAGATTATAAAATGCCATATTTCATATCACACCCATTATTATCCCTAGGTCAGAATATCAGCCCGTGAGCCGGCAAGAACGAGCAATGATTTTGATCATGGGTTGATAATGGGTTTCATATAAATAACATGTTATGATATTTGTATTATGTTTCAAACTAGAAATACATTCCCAATTTATACGCGATCTCAGTTTCAGAATTTCAGAAACTGCAATTTTGAGTCAAACCTTGAAACGTTGTTTTTGTTAAGACAACATTTTGTTTGTAAAACATATTTTACATGAATTGAAAATTAAAAATTCTGATATGTTTCAAATATGTGAAAAGGAAGAATAATTATTTCAAAAGATCATCATAAAAAATAGTCTTGTTTGGCGTAAAATCTCAGTTACGGATTTAGCTTGTGATATAAACCAGAAGCAGTTGATATAACCGGAAGCAGTTACAACACCAGATACAAAAGTCATATCACACGGTTGTTTGCAATTTGAAGATTAGTTGGACTAAATATAAAAAAATCGACAGCATTATCAAGTGTTAAAATTTTACTGTAATTCTTTATAAACATATGATAAAGATCACGCTTACCCTTCCGGAGCACCTGATGATACTTCAGTTTTATAGGGGTTCACACTGCTAGTGCTTTAGTTTTGTGGTGTTTTTGTTCATTTTTTTTTTGTTTGTTATGTCTTTGTCATACTGTCTCAATTCGTGTTGCTGTGAATTGCCGTGATTTTGGATTTATGATTTTAGAATTTCCCCTTTCCTCGTTCTTGCTTCGGTATTCGTTTGCCGATGTATTTTTGATATGTGAATTCTGTGAATATGGACTGTTCGTCACCTCGTAAATCGGTACATTTGAGTTAAATAAGAAAGTATAGTTTTATGGAAAACGCTTATAAAAATGAAAAAAAAATACGCTTTCTCATTAATATTTTTAGCAATTTCTATTTCCAAAACCACTTTATATAATCGTATAAAAATTAATGTATCGCAAGTTTTCAAACATAATCGGCTTTCGGGTCAGCACCAGAGTATTGACTACTGGGCTGGTTAATACCCTCGAGGACTTTCAGTCCACCAGCAAAGGCACGGACCTTGTGGTAACAAATATCTTGAAACCAAGCTTTATTTAAACTTAGTTTCTGCATAAGGCCATTTCGACAACTTATGTCTCTTCAGTGCAGATAAAATCTAAACATTTGGAAGACCATAAATACAAAAATGTTTAAAACTGATGGAGAACTTATTACTTATATGATCTAAATGGGAAGCCAAAATCAGCTAAGGACAGCGCATTGCATGAGGGGGATGAAGAGGTACAGTCAGTAACACAAATTTTGCCCCATCGTTATGTCTGATTAGGGTATGTAATACGTTTTTTTTTTCGATATAGGAACTCTCGTGTAATTGAAGGCGTAAACGATCGCCTAAGATACCAGTAAGAAGGAATACAGGATTTCTAAACCTATTGAAATAAATATATACCAAATAAAAAAACAACAATTCCTCCTACATTATTTTTTCTACATTACAAATCTTTCACTAAATTTTAATTAACGAAAAACAATTAACTTGAAGCGCTAAAAATCGATTAAATATAAATCATCCTAAGCTCAACAATGTTAATTAATTAATTAATCCATTCCAATTGATTGATACATTGTTTTTTTTCGTAAAATAATAAAACCTTTTCCAGATTAAACACGATTCAAAAGTACCGTATTAGTCTTGTAATGCGACACCGAGATATCATGACATAATTGAAACATATGTAAATGATGTTAAAAATTTTTCAAAATTAAAGTTATTGTAAGGTTGATTGTTTAAATGAGTATTTTATTCATTCTTTGGTGTTGTGTAAATGACAATCTAAATATACGAGATATTTGAAATTTTCAAAATTTCAGGATTTTTCGAACCTACCAAGCCAGTAATGAAAAGGCTAAACTACATGAAAAGAAACATTCAAACGACAGCACAAGACAAAGCAGAATATAGATCAGGGGTAACATAAAAATAATGTTGCATCTTAGAATTCATACATATGTTTAGTCCTAAAAAACATATATACTTAAAATAATTATTGAGTTAATTCTAGGTTGATAGTCTTGTGCAGCTGCAAAGACAGACGCTGAATGCATGCTCTACAGCTCTTTAGGCCATGTAGCAATGCAGATCTGCTAAATTACGACTGGGCATCCTATCTACGTTGTCGTAGATAGATTACCGACTTACGTCTCATGTTCATTTACTCCATATCCTTTCATAAAATACTATCTAACGGATATAATCTTAAGCTTACTCTGTTACGTCGCTGGTTTGAGTGCTAGACGCTCCATGTTGAGCATCAAGGGCTTGCACCAGTCATTTTTAGGACGAGAATGTTGTCCCTCCGAAACTTAAAACAGAATGTTGGTTTGAAGGAGCTATCTAGGGTTTTCGATTGACATTTATGTAAAATCCATACATAGAAAGTAAAATTACTTGATTTTGAGGCATGGGAAGTGTGATAGAACATCGTACCTAGTGGAAGTAGGTAGTAAATTCAAATAGCCAGTAAATCTACTGAAGTAACTGGTCGATTCTTTAGATCACCCTGTTAACCGGTTGGTTAGAGTGCAAGAGGTTCTGGGTTTGATCCAAACGGTGACAAATACCAATTTTCCGCTTTCATGTTGAAATCAATTATGTGTATTCGCTGAGATTAAATGTAAATAACAAAATACCGAAGTTACTGTTAATTAATTTTTCTGCATATGTGCATTTCGAGAACTTATGTCTCATCAATGCAGATCATACCACATGCCAAAACACCTGGAAGTCCTTTACCCGAAAAACATATTAAAACTGATAGAGAACAAATAACCAAAATGACAGGTCTATGCACGAGGGAGGTACTCCTTAGTTTTAAACAAAATTTTGCAAAATTTAGATATTGCAAGTTTCAATATATCGGTTTTCGGGTAATCATCGGAGTACTGGCTACTGGGTTATTGAATACCCTCGGGGACTAATAGTCCATCAGCAGAGGCATCAGAGCAGTGGTAATAAATAACTAAATACCGAAGTTATTGTTAATCTTTTTTTTTTCACATGCGCATATCGACAACTTATGTCTCATCAGTGCAGATCATACGTAAGTAACGATGTACATTTCATCTTGTCTGTTGTTTTAGATAAATTTATTCTATGAATTTTCTTTTAATTTTGAAAATATTATTTACATCCCTCGTCATCCATTAGTGTCGATTCAAATGACATGAACATAATTCATTAGTAACTGTTACTGAGACTGATCAGTAGCTTGGTGCATTTTACATAGTAAGAGTGTCGAGTTCATCTGCTTCAGGCAGGTCAGTTAAAAATTTTTGGATACGAAAAGTCAACAAAAATGTAAATTATAAAAAGGTAGTTGGTAGGCAAGACGTGCGTCTTGAAAGTAAAAGAATAATTCAGGAATATTGAAAAGCAGGCGGCTTTTCGTGATCAATAAATAAGGTCTTATCAGTATGGGCTTGACAATCTTTATAATTAAATACCTATAGGAAAAAGTACAATTATAAGTTAACAGACGACTGTATCTTCTGTGCAAGAAATAAAAAATCGGAGAGGTTCCATTTTTCAGGATTTCCGTGCTCATATTCTCAAATTATTCACTTTTAAAAGCAGTATTAAGATTATATACATAATATACATACAGATGCTGTCGCAGGCATATTTGTTACATCACAATCCATAGATACAAAGCTTCCAGAATTACCATGACTAACTTCGGACGTGAAAGAGATTTCCAATGCCTCCAAACTGAATACTGTCAAATGAAAAATAATGTTATTCTCATATCGTCTGCAAGTCTTGTCAGGTTACATCGACGATTTAAGATGACGTTTCCCGCCAAATTACGACTTTTAAATAACACCAATCGTAGCTACTGGGCTATTTTCGAGATTAAAAACTAATGCAACGGAAATAGTCGAGTATCTACGATTGAATATTCGATTATAAAGTCTTGAATGTGCAACTTCCGTTAATAACAGTGACAAGGAGGGCGGGGGGGGGGGGCTTTCTTTTATCTTGAATAAGATATACATGCCTGTTTTTGAATTAGTAAATATGACACTTAGTGTTCATTTTCTAGTGTTTTGTTCTATGTAAATGCATTTAAACTTATTATCTTTTGACCTCAGATTTCTTTGTTTGACATAGTCATTTGAATGTAGACAGTAAAAAAGATATTTGTGCCTTTAAATTTCTGTAAATAAATCCCGTGATGCTAGGTTCACTTCAATCCTATTATCAATTCACCGGATTTATTCGAGTGCTTCAAAACAGGAGGGATAAACGACCCAAAGAAGAAAGAAGAAGCTAGGGTTTCTAAGAAAAATGTATATATAAGGATATTATAGCGAAAACAAAGTATAAAACAAATCGTGACTCGATAAGTAAGGGATAATTGAACCACCAGTCTAGAAACGAATAATCCAAGGACAAAGGCAACATCAGAAATACCAAGAGACAAAGATTTTACATAAGTACGGCACAGTACGACACAGAAGGGAAGAAAGACACACATGCACAAATAAACAAAACGGAATCCATAAAAACATGGCTGACACTAACCACAACGTCAGAAAAAGCATATCCTACTCCTTATAAGACACTTCCGTGTTGAAAATATTAAGTTAAACTCGGTAGAGGAAAACAACTTTAGCTGTTAAGGGAGAGATATGATCATCTGGGAAACAAATACCCCATATCGGTCCATAAGACCGTTACTTCTCCATTGATTACCTCAAGTATCGGTAACATATCCTTGTTTAAGTAGTCAATATGGGAGCAACCGGATTTTTTCAAGGTACTCCCTGTATCCACCTTTTAATGGATTCAAAATTCTGATGTCAGTACGGGAAGACAAGAATAAAAGAGCAAAGATACTTTTTTAATTCTTTGCTTTATTATCCCGCACTTCCAAAGAAAGTCAGGTGATACTGTCATATCCCCCGTCTGTCTGTTCTTGTGACTCTAATTGCTCCTAAATTTTAATGTTAAGCAATTTAATTTTGATGCAGCATTGTTGCAGATAGTTTGATGATATGCAATAAGCTTTCGGATTTTTACATTAGTCTTGGTGCAAAAAGAGGCCCATAAAAGTTGATTTTTATACATATGTTATGTGACACAAAATCCCCTACCCTTTTTGATTAAGAAATTAATTTTGTTGTGGTATTCTTGAATATAGTGTGCGGATGCGGAATTAGCTTCCGGATTTTTTATGTTTCTCTTGGTTCAAACAAGAGGCCTAATTTTGCTGATTTTGACAAGGCCCAAGGATGTGGACTGCGACGCATACTCCCTCCCTATTTTTTACAGGGATTAAAGCTTTGTGCAGACTTGTTGCATATCGTCGGTAGATTTTCAATAAAAAAAAAACCTTTCGGGACTTTGATTCCATTCCAAATTTAGTAAATTTCAAACATTTTCACCGGTTGTATTTCAAATATGTTCGACTCCAATGTTGGTAAATTTCCTGAAAGTCTCAAAGACCACATAATTTTTTTTTAAATCCACATAGCAACCACACTAAAAATGTGTTTTGATAAGGACATTCATCTTCACCAATTGGATTTTAAAAATATTCTATCCCAATTTGGGTAAATTTTCCGAAAGCCTCAAATGCGACTTATTTTTAGAATTCTTCATGGCATATTTGTTTTGAAAAGGAATTGAATTTCAAAAAATATTTGATTCAAATGTAGGTAAATTTCCTGAAAATATTAAAGACTTTTTATTTTCGAAAATCTACTATGCAACAATAGAATTTGTTTTGACTGAGACAATCGATTTCCAAAATATTTGATCCTAGTCTTTTATTCCTGAAGATATCAAAGACCACTTATCTAGACTAGACAATGTGTTTCCTTTACCGCCACCTTAGGAAGAAGCTCTCTAAATGGAGTACCTAAAGCACAAATATTTACAAAACAATAAGTATAGTAGAAAATATAAATGTTAAAAATTGTAACTTTAAATGATAATTAAATAACAGATATTGGAATTAGATACAGACACAATTTGCTTCAGACTTTCTGAACAATTTTTAAAGTCCAATGATTGATATTTACTAATTTTAATTTATTTTGACAGAAAAAAATTGTAAAAGTGTCGATTTTTTGTGGGTTACCAAAACGATGTCACATTCTTTAATGTTATGTATTCAGATCTTTATCAAAACAACTTCCAAAATATAATTACATTTTTTACCAATCTATACAAATGATAATAAAAGGAAATTTTTTAAGTTAACAAACATATAATTTTCACACGGAATGGCGGACTAAATATCACTAAACGATAAAGATGTCTTCTGACAAAAGTTGCGTGTTCTTTTGCGAATATAATAAGATGAATGGGGTTTATAACAAAATTACCCATTATAATGGTGAGGAGCTGAAATAAAAAGGGCAAAACTACAAAACAGGTATAAAACCACTCGAAAGATTGTCAACCGCAATGGTCCTGACATGATGCATGCATTTTAAAGAAATCGTGGGTATGACTGGTTTAATGGCACAAAAACATCCAATTCAATGTACAGTATCCGGTAGCAATTGAACAGCGAATCTTCCTGGAAACTAAAGGGAATGTGTTATTTTACCTAAAAACTCAAATTTTAATGAAAGTAACCTTACTATCACAGCCAAACTTTTACAACGCCGTTACAGATTTCATAGGCAACATTTGATATCTAAATATGACGTTACGCGCAAACAGCTTATTACTATGGGCATTTCTAATCCTTGTTTTTATGGAAATGTTGTTAAAAAAGCCAGAAACTGATAAAAGATCCAGAAAAGCTGGGACGTAACGTTCAATCTGTACGTAATAGGGAATATCAACAAGACACTCTGCTTGCATCCGTTAGATTTTCTTTGAGATCTAGTGATCTGAAAATTTTACAAACATACTGGCCTCTCACTGTTACTGCCGATGTCTTCTGAAATATATTATGATTCTTGACCAAACCATTTGGGAAGTTTTTACCTTTTTTTCTATGGTGCGACAGTGTTTTACCAGCAGACTGGGCTCCTTGAGCTAGCCGACAGTTAAATGGAAAACACCCCTTGACCTATCTTTCAAAATTTCGTATTGCCATTTTCTCTTCTTTCAAGATTGTGGTCATGGAGTTAAGAGTCTACCTGTAATTACTCTTATTCGTATGTTTATTGTACTATAAGGAAACTGAGCAGATAAAGGGGAAGTTTGGGTACCCATAAACCGGTTTAACCCTAACGTTGGTTCTTTTTTTTTTGCTGGTGCCGGTACGATGTCTGGCTACCTTAGTTCCTATCGTTGTTTACATTTGTCTTTCGTCTTATTTGTGTTTTTTCCTGTGTAGTTCCCTGGTAGATTGTGGCATGTGATTACAATTTTCAGCCATTGTAGATGTTTCCTGTTCTCCACTCTTTTACATTCCAATACATTAGCAATAAAAGGATATGGAGTAAATGCACATGAGAAAAAAGTCTCTTCAAAACATGGTGAAACATAGCCATTGAACAACGCTTTGAATGAATGAATGAATGAATGAGTTTTTAATAAATGAATGAACTTTATCCTCAAAAACTACAAACAGAGTTATTATACAGAAAACAATACCATTACAACAAAATTATAACAGACATGTTTGAAAAGAATAATGACAATTTAAAATCATGTCTTATTTGGCTCATGAACGCGAGATAGTAAAAAAAAACAATTAAATAACAAAGCGCGCTTGCTGTTAACAGAGCAGGACATGCTTATCCTTCCGGAGCACCTGATGTCACTTTCAGTTTCACTGGAGTTCACACTGTGAGTGCTTTGTTTTGAATGTTGTGATTTCTATTTCTGTGCTTTGTATCTGTCTAACGTCATTGT
>MJUU01062056.1:63548-77312 GCA_002080025.1 Modiolus philippinarum
TCTGGTTTTTCTTTCAACTTAGTTTTAGCTATTTGCAATATTTTATTCCTATCCTTTCTTTTTTCGAATCTCGCAACTATATCTCTCGGTTCTCTATTTTGTTTGGGTTTTAGTCGGTGCACAACATGAAAATTCACTTCTTCTTCCACCCCAAGCTCAGTTTTAATAAATTCTTGTAACAAAGCCTCGGTATCTTGTTTTTGGTCATAGTCTTCTTTAAGTCCCTTAAAAATCAGATTATCACGTATAGACCTTGTTTGCTGTTCAATTACTTTGTCTCCTATTTTTCTATTTTCTTCTATTAGAAATCTATTTTGCTCCTCTATTACTCTTAATCTTTCATGCATGTTAATACAACCCCTGTCAATAATGCATATATTTTTTGAATGCTCTTGCACTTGCCTTTTGATATCTGAAACATCTGAGTCAATTTTCTGACAGTGAGTTTCCATGGCTACTAGCCTGGACACTATTTCATCCAATGTATTGAGTTTATTAAGTT
Organism: Modiolus philippinarum; assembly: GCA_002080025.1. NCBI lineage: Eukaryota > Metazoa > Mollusca > Bivalvia > Mytilida > Modiolidae > Modiolus > Modiolus philippinarum. The sequence goes on from MJUU01062056.1 coordinate 64,051, forward strand.
TTTCTGTTACATCATTCATAAAACGGCCCAAATCGGGAAATGCTGGTGTAAATGGTGTAAACTGGGGTAAGTTCATACTGACATTTTGGTTCATTGGATTCACTGGATTCATGGTCATAGGAGTAGGATGAGGAGGCTGTGGGTGCTGGGCAGGAGTAAAGGGATATCCACTGTATCCACTGTATGGACTATAAAGAGTTTGGTGGGCAGCAGCATACACATTACTAGTAGGCGTAGATTGTTGTTGTTCTGTATTATTAAGATTTGAGCTGGCGTTACCTTGATCACCCATGTTGGACAAGTTGTTGGGTGAACTGTTAGCATTGCCGGTTTGTTTACGTTTTCTTTTCTTATTTCCTCCCATACATTACATGAATTAAATGTTACTATTTACCACCAAAACCGATATTTGAAGAATATCTAACTTTTTAGTCACTAATTCACTCATATTCCTTCATAAATATTTAAATCACCGGACGAATATCAAACACTCACTCTCACCTTGCCGCCATTTTTTTTTTAATAAATTACGGTAACTGTAAGCCACAAGGTAAAGTGACTTGAATAAATGTAAAGCCACAAGGTAAAGTGACCTGAATCAATAAAATACAGTGACTGTAAGCCACAAGGTAAAGTGACTTGAATCAATAAAATACAGCAACTGTAAGCCATAAAGTAAAGTGACTGTTACTAGAAGCAATAAAGTACAATGACAAGAAGACATAAAGTATATTACCCGGAAGCCATAATGTACAGTGCCTGGAAACCATAGAGTTCAATGCCTGGAAGTCATAAAGTACAGTGGCTGGAAGCCACAAAGTACAGAAACAGGACGCTTACAAGTACAGTTTATAAAAGCCAAAGAAGAACAGAGATTGGAAGTAATAAAGAAAAATGACCTGAAGCCATAAAATACAGTGACTGGAAGTCAAAAAAGTAAAGTAGCCGGAAGACCTAAAGTACAGTTACTGGAAGCTATAAATTACATGACTGGAAGTCATAAAGTACAGTGACAGGAGCCAAGCCCAGAAGAACAGTGACTTGAAGCTATAAAATAAGTAACTGGAAACCATTAAGTACATTGACTGGAAGTACAGTAGATTATGGAATTATTTCGATGTTAAATGTTTTTTTTCTACTAAATCTCTGTATGGTTTGAACAGTTTCTAACCAAATAACAAAACAGTAAAGGACAAACTATTAAAACGCTCTATGAATAATAAAATAGTTTTTTTTAAATAAGTAAAATAAAATTCTTTGACAAAACCTGTTTTTATATGATTATGACACCTTATGCATTGTAATAAATGTTAAAAACGGTACAGCAAAATAAATCTTACTTTTTCGCATAAATACTTGCCGTATTGACGCTTGAATACTCAAAAGTGTCCCTTTGTGTCTGCCCGTCTACCTGTTTGGCTATAAGACCGTAAAACATCTTTACTGTTGCTTTAGTCTCTGCTGCTCAAACTTATTTAAGGGGACGAACATTTGACTATCCTGGGAAGACTTTAATCTTTCTAATCTTTAAATTCATTATAAATTGAATTAATTAATTAATCTTGGTGCCAGTGTAAAAGAATGTAATGTTATACATTGTAAGAACCAAATCTTAGATGATTTATACAAATTTTTAATCAAGCAATATCAACACCAAAGCAGTTTTGTAACAAACACGAATCTGCAAATTATTGATAACTGACTATATCAGTTGTTTTTACACCTTTTTCAGTTGATGCTGTTCCAAACGATTCAATTTGCAAGGTAGAGAAATAGTCTTCAAACTTTCAATTATATTAAATTGCCGATGGATGAAGAATATTTCATTGTCGTATCGAACGAATCACAAAATGCCGAGAAGTTGCTTTTTGTTTTAGTTTCTGCAAAGGCCAATTCTACGTGTCTTCAGTGCAGATCAGATCAAATCATTTTTAACGAATAAGTTATAACGAAGTGGCAAGATACATCTATTTATTTCTGATCAAAGAAATGATATAGAATGAAAAAATACTAGTAAAATTAACACACACCCAACATAATCTTTCCGTACTGACACGAGTTGTTATAACAATATAGAAATAACACTTCCTATGATATTAACTGGCTTCCGTATATTTCGATATATTGATGAAAATGGCATTCCCACTGGTAAATTAAATCATCGACAGGCACCAGAACATACCCGAACTACAAAAAAAGAAATGCTTCTTTATTTCTAATGAAACCCTTAAGAATCTTTATTTCCACAGAATTCTCCAAATTGTGTTCATGTGCATGAGGGTTTTGAAGCCATTTAAATACTAGTAGGCAATTACTGAGGGGGCCAGTTGAAAGATAATTTACAACAAATCCTGAGAACTCAAAGTAAATGGCTACATATCGATAGCCAAGTAAAGACATCATTTACCCTGTTCCGAAGTAGGGTATACTAAAACCTGAATACATTTTCATTCTTACAGAATAAGTGCAGTGTAACAATAATCAATCACCTAGTAATCTTAATATGAAAAGTATTATTAACAGTGTTCGAGATGAATGCGACCTCAGTTAAACAGTCAAACGATCCAAAATTGCTGCTTTGGGCTGATAACTGAAATTGCTTACTGTATTTAATTCCCGAAATCGAGGAACGGACCAAAGTTTTACAAAAGGCCTATATGTTTGAAATAAATATTTGTGTATTACCGAATAAATTCCAATTAACCTGATGGTAGATTACAATAGGACGGTAAAATTATGGTCATTTGTATTATACATTTATGCCAATTTTACATTCTGTAAATTGAATTTCGAAAGCTTCTTTAAAACATTATACGTTTTTAATATTTTATTTATGAATTTGTGTAACTTGTTTTATATTTATTTCTCTGTTTGTTTTCTCTTTTGAGTAATACATGTGCACATTGCTATTATGTATTATAAAGAAAGAGATACATGAGCATATGAGCTGTTAAAAGGGATACACTAAAAATAAAATATAACATCATGTAGAAACAATAAAAGTGTCGACCATTTAAGATTTTAAGTTTATCCATTTTAACAATCTCCGAAACAGAGGTGCATAGCTCTTCCTACGTCAGATATCACCTCTGCCACACCGGAAGGAGAGATTCCTCTCAAAATGGCCGATTTTCATGACGTCACAGTGTAAAATACGTCAGGATGTATACGACGTCACCGTAAAAAGGGCGTGGTAAATCCAATATGGAGGACAAGGTGTGGCAGAGGTGATAATCTGACGTAGGAGGAGCTATGCACATCTGTTTCGGAGATTGCCATTTTAACAGCTCACATGCTCATGTGTCTCATTATGTTGTTCTATTATGTATTAGTTTGTTTGCTTGTGAATGGTGAGTTCAAGGTTTTAGTATTCTTGCATTTTGAAAAAAACAGCTTTTACGTACCTTTACATTAATTGGCGCAGGATGTCACACGAGAAGTGATTGGAAATATTTATTTTTTTTTATGTGTATGCATAGCTTGAACTATCAACGTATTCGTCATTTTTTAATTTGCTGAATCTCCAAATTTCAAGTCCATTTTAACAATTATTAAAAGATAACTACTATATAGTCAGTTGTATTTATCAAGGCTGATTTTGTTGACGCAATTGTTAGAGATAACAATAATAGCTTAATTATATGATTCTGTAAATTGTAGGTATCTTTAAATTGGCTAATCATTTCACAAATAGCCCATTTCCTTGACATAGTGTTAAACTTAATTAATTGCTTGCTCAAGTTTGTTTTTTGTGGAGAAAGGACCATTGTGGTTTCCTGCTTTGTCTTTTTTGTTTCATCGGCTTCGACTCTTATCCCCATTGATGTAGGTAACGGTTTTCAAGAAAGAGCGATTTACATAACATTTACATGCGGGAAATAAAAAACTCTCTTACACGGTATAGTTCTCCTTACTGATACCCCATGCCAAATTGCAGAAGGCTATGATATCTGTTTCTGAGAAAAATGTGACAGAAATGTTTTGTGACGCTGACGCCAGATGAAGACGACGACGTACGACGGACTGCGTGAACGCAGGCGACACGATTATAATTGTTTTACATCCTTCTTCATAACATTCTTTATTGATATCTACATGATGTATAAATTTGTTCAACAATAAGCAATTTACAACTTTGTTCCAAGGGTCCAATTATAAGCTATGTATTGCATTTGCAATCAACTTAGGTTAATGATCGGTTCTTAAATCACACCTTTATTCGATGACCATCATAATATAGTGCCAAGTTAATATTAACTTGATGAATAAAGCAAGTTAATTAATGAATTTTCTGACGCTGAAATGCAAAGCTAAATCTTTGCTGGTAACCATCTTGAATTTATGATGAATAATCTAATATTGTATGGACCATTATGTAATCAAGCATTGTGTTTTCTCATAGGGTCCAACGTTAATAACAGATCTGTAGTAGCAGCCATCTTTAATTAATGATAGACTAAAATAATAACACATTTGTCTAAAATAAAGCAAACATAGTGGACATGTAAACAGGCTCTTTCGGAAAAATATTTTGTTTTTGGACATTCATTTCGATTTGCAACTAACATTTTACATATCATAATCATATCTATTTAGAGAATTGATAGCTTTGGATATTTTTTCAACCATTATTATTAATATCAAATAACCTAATAGTACGTCCAGACAGTTGTGTTATCCCAACTTACTCTATCAGACGTTCCCGTTCTTTACCAGATCTTGATGGAATGGACGATACTTGTGCAACACACAATAAAAGGAATCTCTAAACAATAGTTATCTTATCAAAACAAGACGCTCTAAGAGTTCAAATGTAAATCATTGTCCGAAATAATTGCATATCAGACAAGAAAAAACTTACCTAGTGTATTACAGAAATTTATCGTTTTTATTAAAATTCTAACCTTTAAAATAATGAGGCTTCATTCCATGTATGACATTTGGTGAATGTCCTTAATATTGAATTTGCCCTCTTACTTCGATTTGTTTTGGTAATGAGCACTTTTTTAACTACTTTTTTATTATAGCTTTCCGCATTATTTTAATATAAGGTAACTCCTTAAAACACGTGTACGTCATGACGTAATTTACTGTTATTTATGCAACTTTGGTACTTTTGTATTTTGCTTTTTGTAAATGAGTATTTCTGTTTTGGTTATTTTTGGTTATAGCTTTCCACATTATATCATTTTAATGCTGCTGATTAGAGGTCACACCTTGAAACACGTGTACATGATAACGATATTAACCGTTTATTATGCGACTTTGGTACGTTTATTTTTGTTTTAAAAACAATGTACAATCTGCACTAAGACCTGTAAATGATACTTTACCAATAGAGGTACAAATGTATGTACAATGTACAATCTGCACTAAGACCTGTAAATGATACATTACCAATAGAAGTATAAATGTATGTGATATTGAAAACTTGAAAACCAAAAATAACTCCCTTTCATATTAGCTAAATCAGTAAAATTGTTATGAGAAGAACAACAATATTAATTACTTTTCCAACAAATTGTGTTCTATGGCAGAAATTATAGAATTTTAGGAAGACAAAGCTTTGAAATTTGGATTCAACCAATGCATTAAAATATCATGGCAGTCTTTATTCTCCAAGTTTTAATCTGTACAACAAGTTATAAAATGCAACAAGGCCATCTACAGATCTCAAACCGAATGCAATTTCAAAAATAACAATTAAACTCATATTTTACAGATCTTATATTTTTACTCATTAGATCAAATCCTATCCTGATAAAGATCAAGATTTTAATGCCAAGATTTCAACTTTTCAAAAATATATTTCATTTACCGGTTAGATTAAATAATTTTCTGTGATCTTATTACAATTGTTTTGCACAGTTCTCATAATTCATCTTATATTTAAGAGCTATACCTAGGAGGTTAGAGTGTTTGTTGTTTATTGAAGGCCATATGGTGACTTCAAGATGAAGAACAACAATGAAAGAGTTGCTCCATTTGCTTTATCTTACCATATATTTATTGGGATTTTGTTCAGTAACATTTACTCCATATGCCTTTATTTGTTCATACGAGACAAAAGTTAATTTCGAATATCAAAATTATTCACCATCCTTCGGTTCCATTATTTATGACCATTATATATTCAAGTGAGAGATCAACTTCTTACGTCATTGGTCAATAAATATTCGTCTACATGTTGGTTATCAATTTCTTCTAAAGCAAGAAAGAGCAACTCACAAAAGAATCCAAGAAATCAAACCTAAGGCATTGAAAAAAAAAAATCTTTCATTTATTTAAACATTCATGCCAAAATTAGAACAGTTTTAGATAAAAGATATGGATGGAATATATTGACATTGCCCATGTTGTGTCTTTGTTTTTTTTTCTGCCTTTTTTGTTTCTCTGTTGCCATTGTCCTTGGATTGTTCGCTTTTAGATTGACGGTTCGGTTCTCTGCCCATGTTGTGTCTTTGTTTTTTTTCTGCCTTTTTTGTTTCTGGTGTTGCCATTGTCCTTGGATTGTTCGCTTTTAGATTGACGGTTCGGTTCTCGCTTACTATAGATAAGGTTAAAAGAAGGCAATCACTTTGGTCCAAAAATATCTACTACAAATATCAAATATAAGAGGGAATTTATAACATTTTGAAAAAGGATTAATGTTGGAAAGATAACAGGAAACACTTACAATGGCCAAAAACTACACTCACATGCCGAAAGAACAAGAAAAACAATGAAATGAAAGACAAACAGAGAAAACAATAGGAATTCGAGATTGCCGGACTTGGTACCGTCACTTACAAGAGCTAGCGATATGGTTTACCCGGTTTATTACTACCCAAACCTCCCCCTTTCTATATCCCGTTTCCCTATAGTATCGTAATCACACAAATATAAGACAATACCGGTAGACTACATACTCCAAGATCATAATCTTGAGATGGAGAGAATAAGACAAAACGTAATTAATAAGGATGGAGTACGCGCCGCTAAACTGCCGGCTAGCTCAAGGAACCTAGTCTGCTGGTAAAACACTCTCGCACTACGGAATAAAAATCAAATTCAAAACTTCCTCCAAGGTTTTGTTAAAGAATTATCATGGATTTCAGTAGACATCATCAGTATCAGTGAGAGGCCAGTATACCTGTAAAACCTTCGGGTCATTGGATCCCAAAGCATATTTAACTAAATCATGAAGAATATCCTGCCAATTTCCCCTATTGAGTAAAGAAAGTAAATTAAATTCGAGTTTTTCTGGATTTTTTATCAGTTTTTGACATTTTTTTACAATTTCACCGTAAAAACGAGGTTGAAAATGCCTTCACTAATAAGCTGTTTGCAAGTCGCATCATATTTAGATATCAAATGTTCAAAACTTATTAAATGTGTTTATCAATTCATGAAATCTGTAACCTTGTTGTAAAAGTTTGGATTTGAAAGTAAGGTTACGTTCATCAAAGTCGTCAAGAGAAGAGCAGATGCTTGCAAATCATACTAGTTGAGATGTATTCACCCCATATGATGGACCTACAGAAAAGTCGCTATCAAGAAAAGGGAAATTAGTAATTGTGAAATCAAAAGCATCCCTTTTGTCATAAATTTTAGTTTTAATTTTTCAACGATGAAATTATGATCTAGAAATGGGCAGTATTTAGAATTTAGAATCGTTATTTGCTCTATTAAATGTTTGAATCTGTTGGTATATGAGGTCGACATAGTCCAAAAACTGGGGATTGTCAATAGTAAAAATATTGTCGATATCCTGCTGTTATTGTTACTGATTGAAATATTTAGTTGATTGCTGTTTTGTTTAGTTCCATCCTGTAGTTTTTCAGAAAGTCTCGTTTGTAGCAGAACAGAAAAAGATCAATTAGAGTTTCACAGTTGGTAACCAAGGGAATTGCAATGACCTGTTGATTTTTACAATGTTGCCAAAACGAACAAAAATGTTGTCTATAATGTCATTGCAAGTCTAGGAACAATGATTTTTATAACCGATGTTAGAGAAGAATCCATGCTTTTTATCACACCAGATGAACTGTATACAAGATAATTTGAAATACCATTTGATAAAATGTCTTATTTTTGATTTGATCAATTATGTGGAAGAGTTGTACAAAGTGTAGAAAACTATAATTGACAACTGGTCTTTTTGTTGATTTTAGTTTATCGAAAACTGTCAGTGGCTGCGAGCGTTTGTCCGGACCGTGCCTGTGTGTATTGTCTTCATATCTTGTGTACTCGTCTTGATGGGTTGGACTTTTTTCTGGTTTGGTTTTTGCTGTGAGTCTTTTTGTGTGTTTATTTTTTAGCCATTCACCACACATAGGGGGAGGGTTTGGATCCAAGAAAACGAGTTTAACCCCACCGCAATTTTTGCGCCTGTCCCAAGTCAGGAATATGTTGGTGATTGGCTTGTCCGTGTTTTCTTATGAAATTTTAGTTTCTTGATATTTGGGTTATTGGATGTGGTTTGTTTCCATTGATTTATCCATTTTTTACCTTTTTTGGGCCATTTAGGTTTTGCTATATGGTGTGAAGTTCCTGACTGTGTTGAAGACCGTACGGTGACCCCTAGATGCTTTGTTTTGGGTTATTTTAACCTGAATATGGGATGTTGTCTCCTTGACATTTACCCCATTTCCTTTCTTTTTCATATTTAACCGAATTTTTTCACAATCTAGAAGTGATTTTAAACCAGAATTTTTATAAGTTTTTAACCGTATTTGATAACTAACTCTTTAATACAGGAGTATGCACTGGAGTCTATTTCGTTTAGTAAAATATTATTTTGTTTCAGAATGAGCTTGACCTTGATTTTTCCCAAAACACTCTTAGATATTTCATTAAAAACTTGCCAGTACTTAGGAAATGAATTTTCATCAATTCTTGAAAATTTATCTTTCGGCACAGTTATAGACAAATCAAATGCATGTTCAGCACAGTACAGAAACCTCATACGTTTCTAGCATCATCTTACGTCCGACTTTTTATACTTGGATAGTCACTGCAGTAAGACATTATCCTGCTCGCTAGAATTTTAGTGAAATATTAACGTTTTTTCATTGAAAAACAACGGCAGTAGAATACCGAAGGAACAAAGCACAAGATTACACAAATCAAAGTCCAGAGACAAGGCAAAAGCTAGACAACCAGAAGACGGAAGACCAAAGACACCACATGCCCACAAAACACACGAACATTACATATACAACACAAAAAACTAAAGCACCAACAGTGTGAACTCTCAATAAACAAGAGTGACATCAGGTGTCCCGGAAGGGTAAGCATGTCCTACTCTGTGCATAGCATCCGTCACACTGTCAGTGGGTCAATCCAGGGTAAAGTCGAAACCAGTAATGTCAAATCAGGGAAGACGCGAATCTAGCTGAAAATGTCAGTTTTTATTTGTGACACTGACATTTCATATCTATCTATGATGTCGTGGTGACGGCCATAAAATTTCTGAAGGAACGAAAGTAACAAAGGCTGAACATATCCCTGACTCAGCAGTTTTTGTGACAGTGCTTTTGCTCTTTCCACAAAGTCACTGTATGTACTGCACGCTCTACAGTAACGAATTAATTGTGAAATATATACTCCATATGCTGGGGATGCAGGTATATTGAAAGGGAAAGTTCACAATTGGAAAGTCAAAATCATCACGTTTGTCATATAATCTAAGATTTCAGACGTCCATGTTCATCAATGTACAACAAAAGGTCAAGGTATGAAGCAGAATCGGGTGTATCGGTTGTCTCTTTAATTTTAAGTGCACTGGGGTAGATACGATGTAAATATTCTTTAAATCTTGGGTTATTAAGAGAAAGTACATCGTCTATATATCTGAAGCTGAAATTAAAAGTCTGGGCTAGCTGTTTTTTGTTTCTGTTGTATCAGCCCTTGTAAAAACTTTGCTTCATACGAAAAAAGGAAAAAGTCAGCTAAAAGTGGCGCACAATTTGTTTCCATAGGAATCTCTATTGTCTGTTGAAAAACACGGCCTCCACATTCAACAAAAATGTTGTCGATCAAAAATTCAAGCATCTTAATCACGTCATTTTCACTGTATTTCTTGTTTGACTCAGTGTGGTTCTTAACAAAATATGTTTTATCTTTTCCTATTACCAGATAGGAATACCTGCGTTCTCCGTTTTTGGTACAGAAATATTGATCTATCAGATCGGAAATTACTGTTTTAAGTTTATTATTGGGAAGAATTGTATAAAGGGTAGAAAAATCAAAAGTTTGAATGCTATTGCAGTATGCGAGACTGTTTGAGGAGAGCTGTTCAAGGAGATCTTTGGGATTTTTAAGAATCCACATCTGATTCACGCCGCTTGTGGAATAGGTTTTTTGAAATGAAGGAAAATCTCAGTCTGATACAAAAAAGACTTTTTCTAAGCGTAATGGACTAAATGAACATGCAATCGTCAATTTTTTATCATAAAATTTTAACTTTTTCTGTTTTGTTTTTTCTCTTGTCAATTCTCTGCAACATGGATACATCAAAACGCTAATTACTGTGACAGTTATCCCCTAATTACTTTGACAGATATCCATTAATAATGTGACAGATATTTCTTGAATATATGTATACTGTAATTAATTCGTTACCTTCTTCAAAGGTTCAATATTTATTTACAGCACGTGGATGAATTATTACGTAGGAACGACAGTTTTTACCATGGACTGTCTGTCATACTGTAACAACGACTAGAGCCGCATGGAGGGTGGATTTACTGTTATCACCCACAGTAACGTGTTCCATGTTTGTGCTATATACGTTTGTGTAACATCGGTTGAAGTAAAGAAGAATATGCTTTTTGCTTCTTTCGTTATTTTTTTTATATTAAGCGATTGTGCCATGGGAATAGAATACCTATATGCATCCGCATTTTATCTTTTAAACACAGGTCATACAGTTTATTAGTTCCAATGTATGTTGATTAAGCACACTATACTCAGCAGGACTTTATTGTCCACGCTCCTTTATATATTTGCTAATTTGTTTGGAACGCTTGGACGCAACCTACGCGTCCAGAAGCAAAAGTTTGAATATCATTGAATATTCGTCTTATATGCATTCACTCCATGTCCTTTCACTTTTTATCATAATTATATAGACCCTTTTCAGAAGTTTGGAATATGAACTAGAGCTCGGGACACTGCGCGCACCTGACAAAATGCCTCTAAGCAAAAACAAAAAAAGTCTAAACTAATGAAGTTCAAATTTGCTCTTTTCCAGGCCACCATGGTTTTCATCTGACCTGGAAATAATGTTAATTTTAACATTCATAGTATATTTTTTGCAGTAAATTTATGAGCCAATCGATACAGGACTTTGAAAAAAAGTTTTTTTTATTGCTAATTATGTATTGCCATATGTATTCAGCCATATTCTTTCAAAGTTAACGTGAAAAATATTTATTTGTTTTGCACTGAGGATGAATAAATTTCATTATTTATTATCTTTTGACCGTTGCCTATGAAGGTAGACTTTTAGTCCCCTAGGTTATATACCAACCAAATAGTCAGTCTTTTTTTTTACGGATGGCCCGAAAACCATTTTCATTTGAAACTTGAAGCATTTAGATATTAAAAAATTATATGTTTTAACTAAATGGTATCTCCTTCGTGCGAAGTCCACTTCTTATCTGCTTTTGGTTTTTCTGTTTGGATCCCATTGATTACTTCCTCTCTTTCAGCTTTAACATAAATAATTATCCATTTTTGGACTTCAAATTCATTTTATTTGATCTGAACTAAAGAGACATAAGTTGTCGAAATCGCCATCTGCAGAAACTAGATTAGCATTGATTCGGGTATTTTGTTAGTTATGAAAAAATCATGAAGAAAATAAGTTATTTATTTTCACTAACTGTAACTGAACGCCATCCTCAGAACTAATAAAGAAATATGGAGTAAATGAACATGGGATAAAATCCCTATAAATACATGGTAATATTAAACAAATGGTGTACATTGAATTTCACTCCATTATTGTTTATGTTTGTGGATCAAAAGTGTAGGTGCGGTAAGGGCCTTATTTGGCCTCAAAAAATCAGTTTGCTTAAATTCACATTATTTTTTGTTGAAATTTTCAATGGATATAGGTTAACAGTTAAAAGGAAGATTACTCAAGTATTGATGTACGATTACAGAGTTTTTCAGTGTAGAAAATGGGACAAATTGCACATTTTCTCGTAAAATGACAAATTTGACTCATTCTGACTACTTTTTCTTAAGAGGAAACATAGAGCACAGGCAAGAAGCACAAAAATATTCATATGGGAGGTCCAATGCATCTGTAGTAGCAATTTGGTAAAATATCTAATTGGTTCTTGAATGTGCTCTATATTTCCGATCAGAAAAACCGTTCAAAAATATGCTAAATTCCTTGTATTTCTATGAAAAAGTTCAAAAGTAGCTTCAACATGACGTCAGAACTGTTCCTATTGTGACGTCATGGGTTCTAAATTTTGTATTTTTTGCTTAAGGTGTCTGCAGGGTATTATTTTCCTATTATAGAATTTTGTGAAATTTTCTGTGTAGAAACATAATTGTATTATTGTTCAAAATATAAAATAAAATTTGGGGGTCACCGTGCATTTAAGCGGAAAAACTAAAATTGAACATTTTAGGATTTTACAAAGAAATGATAGGGAAAATGACTATGTTAGAGGATAGCTTTAAAATTCTATTATAGAATTTGTTCATACTTTTTATGTGTTTTGAGATCACTATATAGTTAACATATAAAAAATAAAAATTAGGGGTCACCGCTGAAATAAGAGAGATAAATTACGAAACGTTAATTTCTGTAGTGATATCTATATGAAATACTTTTATCAAATTATCTCCCTTGTTTTATTTCTGTGTTCTGTAAATCCAGCAACAGATTCATAACATATGTGTTTTAGTTCACCTTTTTAAATGAAAATGTTGCAAAAGTGATAAGGAATAAATATTTTATATACTTTGGAACTTTCTTTTCATTTTAGATAATTATTTTGTTAAATATCTTAACGAAATGAAACCTAAATGAACAACTTTTATACAAAAATGGCGGAATAATACCACTGAGACACCTTAAGTGGTATCTGAACTTTCAAACCAACATTAAAGAAAATATCTAGGTGCAACTTAAAAAATCGCCGAAATTTAGGGCCAAATCAGGCCCTTATCGCACCTTGTCCTTTTATCTTTAAATATTAGGGAGCGATAATTTAAAGGGAAAATTCGCAAAAAAACTGAAATTTGATATTGTGTTC
>MJUU01062057.1:0-75443 GCA_002080025.1 Modiolus philippinarum
AAAAAACGTTTTTTGAAAACCTACGGCTTTTTCCCATAGTTAACTACTTTTATCTAACGGGTCAAAACCGGTTTAAACTTGACATATCATTGGAGAAATATAGTTTCTACAACGATAACTAAGTTGATTATGAAATTTCTCACATCGAGTTAAATAAATTTTGCAAATGTTTAAAAACGAGGCTTGCCGAGTTTTTAAACATTTGAAAATTTATTTAACAAGGTGTGAGAAATTTTATAATTAACGTGTTTAAGTTGTAGAAAATGTTTCTCTAATGACATAATGCAAAACGGCGAGGATTATGTTCCGAATAGATTTGGCGGGAAATTTCACGCGAGTTGTTCTCTCACTAGAGACGAGAAATATTTTTATCACACCGGTCAGGCGTTGGTTAAATTTGCAAGAAAATAGAGAAAAACATTTAATCAACTTCAACCGCTTTCATCTGTTGCCCTACAAAAAGACTGATAGAAGACAATCACATATAAACATGTACAGAGCACTCATCGATCGCAAAAAAAAAAAAAAAAAAAAAAAACTTGTCCTAATAGAATCATGAGATGTGTGCACTATGAACAGGTGGTGAAAATTACATTTTGGAAATTAAAAAAAAATTCAAAACTTGAAAGTATGATAATGTATCCATATAAATTTTTTTCTAAGATCAAGTACACAATAAATGAAACATATAGAGAGCATACATAACAATTTTGCGAGTAGACATTGAATTTTGGCTACAGTTTTGCTCCTTTTGTCACCTCTTTAGTTTTTATTGTACCGCACCTAAGATAAATGTTAAAATTATGTTCACATCAGAAAGGTATATTAAATACAACTTTGGAATAATACGAAAATGGGACAGAGAACGTTGGCTTTGGTACTCATAAACCGCTTTAACCCTACCGCTTGCTTTTGTAGTGCCAGTACCAAGTCCGGCAGTTCTGAGTTAGTGCCAGTACCATGTCCGGCAGTTCTGAGTTAGTGCCAGTACCAAGTCCGGCAGTTCTGAGTTAGTGCCAGTACCAAGTCCGGCAGTTCTGAGTTACTGTCGTTGTTTGTCTTTTGTCTTTTATTTTTTTTCTTGAGCAATTCACCATGTCAGAAACTGAGGGATTGTGGGTACAAAAAATTGAATTTCAAAACAATCAATCAATTTTCAGCCAATGACGTTACGTTATTTACGTTCTTGACCAATCAAAATATTTTGGTGTACGCTTTACCCACAATTGTAGACGTTTCCTGTAATCCTTTTTATTTTATTTGGACCCTTTGACATGATGTGCGCAAGTTTGGTCCTAATGGAATCGCCAAAATGAAGGATTAACGATCAAATACTAGACAAACTTAAATCGGAATAATGATTTGACGAGCTTTCCAAATTCCTTCTATTGAGAACCTATTACTTCTTTTCTTCCCATCCTTCATACTTTTTACTATCCATTCTCCTTTGTCTTTATCCTGATGTCCATTTTCTACTTTATTCTTATTTTAATGTCTCTTGGTTTCTTTCTTGCTTCTCTCACTCCAATTGTCGCCTTCGCCTCTTTCCTATTCCATTTTCATCTTTCCATGCATCTGTTTTCTTGCAGTTTATTATTTGGCCTTAAACTCTTACATCCATTATATTACAAGTATTATAGTAAATGATTCCAGTAAACATCGATTTAGCAATGATTGATTAAACACTAATTTTGATTTTTCAATTTATTTTAGATAATGTCGGGAAATAAAACGAGTGTGAGGAGATTCAAGGTAACGTTGACTTTATTTCTGCTAACGTTATTTGGACTTGTATTAGGCGTTATTGCATGGCAAGTAGAAGAGCACAGAAGTAAAGATAGCAAGAGTTCAGGACTAAGCGGTAGTGAGGGTAACAAAACAGAACGTAATTTTATTATTGGCAATATGTATATCGGAAACAAAACACTGTCGATAAAAATTCAAGATTCGAATTCTAAATTACGCTTGCAGGGTCAGTTAAACCAAATTCTGAATACAATGGCAATGCCATCGATTGCGGGACAAGTAGTAATACGATTTGCTTAATCTGGCCAGGTTTATCTTAGCTTAAAGTTAACTACAACAAAAATATAAATGCTGAATGCTACGACGTCAACTGGACCACGTACCGCTGTGTTAATCAAGTGTTGATAGACTGTTATGATTTAAATGGTGCTCATTGGTATGGTGGGTACCAGGACTGGAACCAGTTCTGGCCCTTGTAGAAGACGTCCATGAATTTATCAGCGTTTCTAGCAAATGATTCTTATGCAAAACGTATTGGTGGTGTCCAAGAACGTTTCTTCATTAATTCTCAAGGAATAGGAATTAAAATCAACAATGACATACCACTTTATATAAGTATAAATCAGTCTGTGGACGGTAAAATATGCCTTGTGGCAAAGTATGAGAAATACCCGTATGTAAATTTACAAAACCATAATCCAGAACTAGCATACAGAATTTGCATGGCGGATAATGTCAGAAAAATTCATGATTATATGTCCGCGTCATTTCCTCGTCCGTCCGATATACCAGATAGACAAATGTTTAAATACACCATCTGGTAAACTTTGGCTCAATACCACAAGGATATAAATCAGTCAGTTGTGTTGGAATTTGCTGAAAATATACTATTAAATAACTTCTCGAGCTCTCAGTTAGAAATTGATGATGACTGGACTCCAAAATATGGTGATATGGATTTCAATGTTGAAAAATTTCCTAATGCAACAGAAATGGGGAAACAATTCAATACTATGGGATTTAGAGTGACCAATTATAACATTAGTTCATTTAAATTTGACGCCGGTGAAACAAACTGGTTGCCGAATATATTTTCAACTAAGTTTGGTAGTCCTAACTTCTACCCACAATCATAGGTGCAATTAGCTTTAAACTAAGATAAGTAGGTAAGACATCAAGAAGTACGTGTTGGGGTTAACACTCAAGCGCTTCCTGTTTTTGTGCGCATGCTTGACAAAAATTCAAACTGTGATAACAAAAACGGATTAAAAACTTTAATAAATACAGCTCTAACCTTTGGAATACTTGGTATCCATTTATTCTCCCGGATATGATAGGCGGGAATGCATACAGCGGAGGGAAGCCGGACCGAGAACTTTTTATTCGTTGGTTAGAGGCTACAGCACTACTTCCGTCCATGCAGTTCTCTATTGTTCCTTGGCAATATGATACGGAAGTAATAAACATATCACAAAAAATTGTTAGGTTGCATGAGGAATATAGTGATCTTATAATAAACCTGGCAGAAGAAGCTGTGCAAACTGGGGCACCAATAATCCGCCCATTATGGTGGATTGCTCCATTAGACGAAGAAGCGCAACTAACAGACTCTGAGTTCTTGCTCGAGAATAATACACTAGTAGCTCCAGTTTTAGAAAAAGGGGCGACAACACGGGATATATATTTGCCCCTAGGGAAATGAAAAGATGAAAAAGATGGAAAGATGATTCAAGGTCCAGAATATTTAAGGGATTATATCGTGAAAATTGATGAACTGCCAATTTTCACTATGGTCGGTGTGTAGGAAGTCCTTCAGTGATACAATTCATATCTAAATTACTTAAACGATCGGCCACTCACCGTAGTAGATATAAAGATTAATAAAGGAGTAACGATTTATAAATAATGATGAATTGAATATTATTTATTTAAAATAAACAGCAAACATTTAGCGATCTCTTACGGGATGGTAAAATTTAGTCCATATTTTATTCCTTTTCTTTATACGGAGAAAAAAAAAATTTAAATATTTATACGTCTCGCTTATCCCCGCAAATGATTATCATTAAAACAATGTTACCAACTGCTTCAAGAAATTTAAAATGAAACGAAATTAATGATGTACTGTTTTCATGTCATTTACAGGTATAACACCACTAATTCGGAAACCAGTCGGGCACATATTGGTGAATTTAGTCCCTATAGGAGACGATATAGTTCCGATATAGGGTTTATTTTGTTACATATTGAAGATGTTGGCAGCTGAATCTTATTTAATTGGAAAGTTTATACTGTATGGCTTCCTTTGAGCCTTATTTATATAATTTCGTCAAGAAATAAAAAATTTATAGGGATGGGCTGCGGAGTAAATTTTTGGCTGAAAAATTCAAGCAGGAAATACCGATCCTTGTGTTGTTCACTGTCAGGAACCAGTTCTTTCTTATATGCAAGTTAAGGGGGTTGATTTTTGTCATGAGAGTTTCTTGAAAGATGCTTTTTTAAGTTGATACATGTGTCACTTCATTTGAACTTTTAGTAAAATTTGTACAAAGTTTGAAACATGCTCAATTTAACATGGGAGTCTATGGGAGACTGAATTAGTGGTGTTATACCTAGAAAATGAACACATGTATGGAAAAATAAAGACCCCCTCTCGCCAACTCGGCAACACATGAGATAGAAAACGGGAAAAAGCTGTACGAAAATAGCCTTGCACCGACCTCATAACTTTGGATGCCAAGTAACATTTCAATTGGAATTATTTTTTATAGCCAAATGCATAACATACAAAAAATACCGAAGTTGCATAAAAAACCGTAAATTTCGTTATGCTGTACACATGTTTCAAGGAGTAACCTCTCATTTAATAATAAACAAATAAATAAAGAAAAATGTACTCCAGATTTGAGTTCGATGACAGAACAAATTGGTTATGTCATAACATATTACAAGTTAAAGTAACAATTCTAGAGATTTAACATTCACGGTCGCCTTTTAATGAGTTTTTTTACCTTATAAAGCGCTATAACTGGCCAAACATACTTCAACTGCCAAAATGGCTATCTGCAACAAGCTAGAAGCTTAATTCTTTTCAATTTACTATAAAACTTGTTGCAGAATTCTCTCCAAAGGAGACATAATGTAGACCGATGTTACTGTTTAGGAATCAGTTTGTTTCAGTTGGTAGTCCACCATCCCTACACTGTATTGTCCCCATGAATATTATCGCGGTGTGACAACAAAACGATAAATCTGTTGGATATTAATGGTGGAACCAGATGACTTTTGCTTTTGGAAAAAATTCCGTGCAGAATTTCAGCAAAATGTGGCCACATATGGGAAAAAAGCGAAGAAATCAACAATTTCTTCACAAGTATCCCTACAAACAGATATTCTTTATAGGATCTGCATGATGCACGACTAAGCCCCTATCCAAACTCCTAACCACTTTACTGACTGCAGTAATGGTCTAAAAAGCTACTGCGAAAAAGCCTTTTCTACGAGCGACGTGAATCGGATGAGGATTCTTATAAATTCCAAAGATCTCTTTGAACAGCTCTCCTCAAACAGTCTCGCATACTGCGATAGCATTTAAACTTTTGATTTTTCTACCCTTTATACAACCCTTCCACATAATAAACTTAAAACGGTCATTTCCGATCTGATACATCAATGTATCTGTACCAAAAATGGAGAACTCATGTATTCCTATTTGGTAATAGGAAAAAATAAAGCATATTTTGTTCAGAACCACACCGAGTCACACAAGAAATACAGTGAAAATGACGTGATAAAGATTGAACAAAGTTCAGTTTCAAAGCTGAATACCAATGCAATTAAATTACCAAAAATATGATATCATATTAAATACAATCTCGAGATTGGTGTCAAGCACTATCTTCTGAACTTGAACATCTGCAGGAAAAAAGGAATAAAGTAACATATAAAACATGACAAATTTGTTTAAGCCAATCAGAGACGAGGTTTTTTCTTTAAATTTCTTCTTGTTAATTCTGTGACATTATCAAACAAGTTTCTAACTACACTGAGAAAATCGGGAGATTTTTTTTTTTAAAGAGGGGAGTATTGTTATAAGGTAAATTTCTACAAAAATTAAAATTTGAATATTAAGTATAAAAGGCATAAAAACCTAGAAATGATACCACGTATTATTCACCTACATAGAAT
Organism: Modiolus philippinarum; assembly: GCA_002080025.1. NCBI lineage: Eukaryota > Metazoa > Mollusca > Bivalvia > Mytilida > Modiolidae > Modiolus > Modiolus philippinarum. The sequence goes on from MJUU01062057.1 coordinate 5,935, forward strand.
ATCAACCTGAAAGCATTAATTCTAACTTTGTTTTGAATCAATGTTTCAAATTAAAAATAATCAGCATCAGTGAGTTTGGTAAAAGTAACTATGACGATAAACCAGTACAATATTGATTGTACATCAAAATAAAGTAAGATAATTGCAAAAAAAACCTTTGAAGAACAAATGTCCAACCGATTGTATCAGTGAAAGCTATTTCTCTTAGGACAACGACATGACGTTAACAATTTAACTTTAACTGGAAATTCCAGAAATAAAAACAGATCAGAGGGTCAGAATTCGATTTTTCGTACGTAGGAAGTGGCCGGTATATAAAGGTACAACCGTACGAAGAATCCAATTGGTTGGCAACTCTGATCTGTAACGTTGTTATATTTTTACAGCTTGCTAATAACATGTGAAGAAGAACAAACACATCGGCAGCAAACAACATCCTGCGCCGATGTCAGATAAGAAGCACTTTCTGACCAAAACTTTGTTCTATTATTTAGTTAGTTATGTAAACTGCCTACCATCCAAAAAGTCTTACATAACATAAATATGAGAGATGCAGAATATCCGATACAATCCTTCTTGAAAGTTTTTAGGTTTTCCTGCTGTTTGCAATTCCATAATCAACATCCATCTTTTTTTTGAAATTTTAGTATGAAAATCAGTTCTTCACTCCCTAAATAAAAAAAACCCAAGTTGCTTAAGGTAGATAGACACTGTTGCGCTGCGCAATTCAATCGCGCATCAGAAAAATAAAGAGTCGGATATGGGGTAGGTTCGATTTTCGGGCCGGAACAGTAAATTGACGGCTTTTCCTTTGTGACGTCATAATTGAATGACAGATGTGAAACGTCATATTTCGTTTACTTTGCCGCGAATTATTTCCCTTTTCCCGTAAATAATGTTTAATCCGGAAACTTTGTAAAATATCTCCGTTAAAAGCAAGGTGACATATACATTGTTTAATCATTATCAATAAATAATATCATAAACTATCTGTTGACAAAAATACATCAAATTCTCATGGATAAAAAGTTCATTTCCATTAAGCTAAAAATCGTCTTCCCATATTTTCCCCGTGCATTCTTTGTAAATTTAGGTGAAAAAATGGCAAAAAATAAGCAAACTTTGACCTCAGTTCTAGAAAAAGCAAGCATGGTGACCCATACTTTTTATTACAGATTTCGGGTAAGTAGGATTGGTTCTTCAATTGTGCTGACTTAGAACAAAATCTCATGGATATGAATATTACTGTCTATCTACCTTAAAAACAGTAAGTAAATTTTGTTATGCTTTAAGGTAGATGGGTAGTCAAAAAAAATTTTTTTTCCATAGATTTTCTTTATTTTCTAGGAAAGTTTCCTTATTATATTAGCATTGAAATAAAAAATAAAAAAGGGGGGTCACCATGCTTGTTTTTAAAATAATTGATATCAAAATAATCAAATATTTCTAATGAATATATAGGGAAAAACAGGTATTTGGTTGTTTTCTTTAAAACTTTAAAACTATTCCATAGATTTCTTTCTATTTTACTCATATGTTAGCCCTTTGAATATACTTTCAAAACATATAAAGAAAAATGGGGGTCACCGACTTTGTTTTCCATATAATTTGAAAAATGTGAATTTTCATAGTGATATCTATGTAAAATATTTTTATCAGATTATCTCCCTTTTTCAAATATCCTCTTCAAAACTGTTTAATTATCATATTACCAAACTTCATCCAATTGGATAAATACATGTAAAATTAAGTGAAAGAAGATTCTTTGCTTTTTGTGTCACTGATGTAATATTTATTGATACATTACAAATAAAAATATTTGCATATTTAAAAAAGCAGATAATACCATAACAGTATAAATAACAAATTCAAAATGGCGGAAGACTACCGATCTACCTTAAACGTATTTCAAGAAGTAACAAACTGTAAGTCAAATTCCATCGAATTTTAATGACTTTTTTGTATATTTATTATGCTGGAGCCTAAAAATCATCCCGAGCGAGATTTTAACACTCATCTTTCTTCTCAATGGCACAACACAGGAACGATACAAATCAGCCTGACACCAATTCGTCAGTCTGTGGACGACGATGAAACACGACAACAAGAATGAAGACCAAGCTGGACTGAACACCATAAAACTTAAACAGAATGTTAATCAGCATGTTGGAATTTGAGTGCGAAATAAACAAGATTTAATGATATAACAAACATATATGACATTTATTTGGTACAAAATAAATTAATAATGAATGACAATGTTCATCATAATGAAATGACAAAAACACTACAAAAATCATCTAGTTAAATTTGAAAAATGTGTAAAGTGAAATGAATAAGGGAGATGTATCCTTGACAATGTACTTAATGTAACAATGCTATAGGAAAAATGGATAAAGACAGTGGAGGTTTAGGTGCCCATAAACCGTTTTGACCAAACCGATATCTTTTTGATAGTGCCGGTAATAATACCGGCCATTCCAACTTCCTATCGTTGTTAACGTTTGTCTTATCTATTCTATATGTTTTTCTTGTGCGGTTTCCTTGTGGGTTGTGGTACGTGGGTACGTGATATCCGGCCATTGTAGGTGTTTCCTTTTATCTTTTTTTTAAATTAAATTAAATTTACGAAGCTTCACTCCATTTCAAAGGCATCAGCTGCCATAATTTCGGATATATACCCTGAAAATAAGCACATTACTTCCTAGACAGGCATTTATTTCAATTTTGACAAATTTGATGGTTTTTAGATATTCAAGCATTTTTTCCGTTTCCATGGCTACGATCGGATGTTTTTGCCTACCAAATTATGTTTTATGTGTATGTCAGCATCTATATGTTTTTAATAATATTTTGTTGCGCATCTTACAATAAGTTCCTTCCCTTTCTCTCCACTGCAGGCACGAAATGCATAGCCGTTCATTTCGACATTTTATGCCTCATACGTTTATACGTTTATACAATTCTAAGACAGACACTGCATTTTAGTTTTTATTCCTGTATATCGTGAAGAAATGTAGTTTTTGTACTGTATTATATTTTAACGACATCGTCTGCACGAATATTTATTTCCCTTCCCCAACATAATTTTACTTTTAATTTGTTCCCAATCTAATTAAAATTAGATCTAACAATTGTTCCCTATAGTTACTGCATGCAGTGACTGTAAGGAATAATTAATAGATATAATTTTGATTAAATTGATTTTTTTCCTGTATATATTTCTAACAATGTAATAAATATCAGACCAATATACAGCAATTATCTGGCATTTTTGTACGATATTTTTGTTAAGTGCTCTCTATTGTGTTGTGCGTATTGTTTGTCCAGCGCTGTTGTATATTGCAGGCCTGCAAACTTTCCCGCTTTCTGGTTTTTTTAATGAAAAAACCCATTGAGGCTAAAATAATTAAAATTGAAGACAATTAACTAAGGAAGATTTGAATGTAACACATTAAAACACTTTAAAACAACAAAAGCATACCATAAGACCCCCTATAGCCAAGTTAAAGGGAGTTTTCATTTTTGACAAGCAGCAAAACCCCGATTGCGATTTTCAAAAGTTGGCAGGTGTGATGTTGTTGTTTATGGAGTCTTTGTCCTCTTGTCCGTCATTCTATGCAATGCGTAATATGTGAATATTAATAAGATTGGATAGGGGTAGTTGTCCGAGAAGAGAATTTTAATCCAAAATGAAACCGGTCCAAGTGTACCTTATAATAATTTTTAAACAGGGACATATAGCTTTAAAGCCAGATACAGCAATACAGAAAAATATTTGTTTCGAAAAAATCCAGGAAGTTGACCTATACGTCACTAATCGGAAAAGGTCAATAGAGGTCAAGACACGTCATGTTCGGTATGGTATGCAAATGATCAGAGATCATGTCATATTCTCTAAGTTAATTGTCCTTTATCAGTGTCTAATGCACTTAGTTTTATCTATAAGATATCACAGAACAAACAAACTCAAAAAGTAGAATTTTCCATATATATAGCAACACAAAAAGTCGAAGTCGTCATTACGAAACATACTCAGTGCATGCAGCTAAAATTATGAAAATGGGGATATTAATTTTATGTTTGATTAATCTCAGTTTTGTTATTGTAACCATTCATGCAGGTATGTATTTTGATAGAAATGTTTTAAAATTGTTCTTCAGAACATTTGTATTTGGATATGTTTCATAGTTGTTATTGACAGGTTTATTAAAGATCGTGTAAATCGTCAAAGAGAGTGAGAAATTCCGTCTTCATACGAGTGGAGCACAGCAAAAACAGGTTAGAAGTCACAAAAGTGTAAGATATTCCGAATTCTAGCTTTGGTCTAATGTAAGAAACTATTTCTTCTGAAAAATACTACAATTAAACTGACTAGAAGCATAAGTTGCCTTTCCGTGTAAAAATTTCAACTGTAGAATTTAACACCAGGGCGAGGGTCAGACAGAAAAATCTCAGACACATAAGGGTCAGATTTCAAGTACTCGGACGAAGCATGCTGAGTCTGAGACACTAGAAATCTTACCCGAGGGTGTCTAAGATTTTGTGTCTGGCACTCGCACTGGTGTTTGATTATTTTTCTCCCCCTAAGCATAATAAAAATCAAACAAATCACCTTGAAACTTGAAACATTTTTATTTCACTAAAGGCCCCCACACGAGGCATAATAGTACAACATTACACAATGTCATGTAAAATATGGAACAAACATATTAGTATATGCAGATGGAAGAAGAATATTGTAAATTACTAGTTATTAAATAGAGATATAACAATTTTACAAAATTTTGCCAATCCAATAAGTACATATTTATCTTGACTATTCATTATCTCAGGAAAACTAACAATGTTTCTGTTATTATATATTTGAACTGGTATAAATTTATATCTTTCAGAGCAGTAAAAAGTACAGTGAAATCTTCCTTATTACATAAATCACAAATTCGTTCAGATCTATCTATACTAAAAAATCTGCAAGCCTCAATTGGCAATTTATTACAACCACATCTAAACTTGTTAAGACTATATAACAAATCTGGTGGAAGAACAGAGAGATATTTCTCAAACCCAAATTCAGATTTATAAATTCTATAATTAATACATTCAGGTGAATTAAATATTTATGTTTTCCACTCTTCAACAAATTTATTATAAAAAAACTGTTTTACAAGTTTTGACAGATTAGTATTAGCTAATACAGTTTGATCATTCCAACATTGATAATAACCACATTCAAGCAAATTATTTCTTATACATGACAACCATTTAGAATGATGCACATCACCTGCATCAAGCCTATATAATATACATGTATCATACAAAGTGCGAGAAATTTTCTCTTTTTTACCATTTAGTATTCTTTGCCGAAAACCAACCATTCTGGCTTTTATACATACTGACATAGGAAATCTACTAAGTTCTCCATAATTAATACAATTTGGAGTACATTTTATACAAAATTCTAAATGTAAAGACTCAATAATTTCATTATTTTCATAACCCCAAACTTCTGCACCATATAATAATATAGGTGCTACCATAGTGTCAAAAAGTTGTAATGAAATATCCATTGGCAGACAAAGTTTTCTTGCTTTACACAATACATAGAACATTGCTTTCCTAGCTTGTTGAACAAGTTTATTTTGGTAAAAATAACCATTTCTTGAGAAAATAGTACCTAAATATTGAAAATCTTCAAGTACAGCTATTTGTTCATTATTATAAAAAAAAACTGAGTGTACTCACATTGCCCATTTTTAGAGAATATAACAATATTGGTCTTAGCAACATTAATTTTGAGTTTCCATATTTCACAATATAAATACATAGCATTTAATGTAGACTGCAGTATAGCAGCAGACTCAGCAAAAATGACTTTGTCGTCAGCATATAATAATAGATACAATTTGAAATAAACTTCAATATCATCATTATCAAACAATAAATGAGAAATGTTACGTACATCAGCAAGACCAGTATATGAAAGTGACGGAAATTCTGTAAGATAATTTAGAAAAATTGAAAACAACAGAGGAGAAAGATTTTCTCCCTGTCGTACTCCAACATTAGAAGCAAAATATTCTGAAAAATTAGTACCATTTCTTACACATGACTTTGCATTTTCATACAAATTCTGTATTACTTTAAGAATTTTGCCATTAATACCATTTCGTAACAATTTTTGCCATAGTAACACTCTATTTACAGAGTCAAACGCTTTACGATAGTCTATAAAAACACAATAAAACTTTCTTCTTAAATAAGTATACATCAATGAGACATTTCAAATTAAAAATATTATTCGTCGAAACGCCATGGCTGACATCAGTAAATTACTTCCCTTTTCACGACGTCATAAAGCATGGAGCACGCGTCCGAGGCCAGGGTTATTTCGATGCCAAAGATCTAAACATTTACGACGTGTTTTAGTTGAAATTTTGTCTTTCAAAGGCAGTCAATGCTCAAATCATATACTTTTCGACTCATGTAAACTAAGCCGAGTATATTGTAATGAGAAAATATTGGCGGGAATAAATGTGTGTAGCTTGTCTTACACTCAACCCCCCCTCCCTGTGTGAGACAGAAAAATCTTGCGTCGCGAAAACAATGGATTCCCTTGTCCGAGATGGGAGAAATTATTCTTTCACATTATCCGTGTAAGAAAAATTCATGCGACCCTGTCCTTTATGGGTCGTCTTGTAAATGGCAAAGAACTGTATAAATACAAAATCAACGAGACATTTGAATGGATTAATTTCATGTGAAATATGTTACTGGTATTTAATTATATATGCTAAGTATTTAGTGCATTGTATTGTGATAATGCAGGTAAAAATAATGTTTGGGAAGAGAGAAAGTTTTGACTTCTATGTGCTTATATCAGTGCTAATTCTGCCCAAATTAGTATTTGATACTGCCATTGATTAACTAGGAAGTTAAAAGGATTGGTCATTGTTGAAACTAAACCGTGGAGATCATTCTACTGGTCCGGGAACATTTGTACCAAGCAGGACCATATTGCAATCGAAAGTTATTTTGTAGTGGTCATCGCCTGTTTTGACTGTTTGCCCCTTGGATTTCGGCTTTTGACAATTCTGTTCGGATTTTTTTTATCACCTTTATTTACAAATGCTTGGTTTTACCATGTTTATACTGGCATTTTTTCTCTAATACATATACCTCAAATCACGTCTGTAAAATGGATCGATTTTTACAACGTCAGAACGGAAGTAACTTATCATTCCCAATGTTAAAGAACATTTGCTGTGTCTAGTATTGATGGGAATTCATTCAAAAACCGCGAGCATATCAGTGGATTTAACTTTTACTTGTGAATAAACAGTTGGAAACTAAATATTATATAACATTTATAAGATTGGTATAATTGTTAGAAATATTTTTTATTTAAGAAAGTCCCTAATAAAGACAGGTTAATTCAGATGAAAACAAATATCTGCTGTTTAGCCGTCAGACAACTGTTTGTCTACAAATAATAGATGATTAACTGAATATTTATTATTTATTCAAGATGATTATCATAAACAATTAAAAAAGGTTTACTGAAAAAGGAATGCATAACAGATTCTCGATCTTTTAAAACTTCTTGGTTTCTAAATTATTAACTAATACAAGGTACATCCGAGTGTTCGAGTACTCGAGAGTATTTGTACCGAGTACACGAGTACTGAATTGCAGACATTTTCACATCCATTACACTTTTTAGTAATAGTTATCTCCGTGACCCCCTTATTAATTAAGGCCTCAAAGGAATTCCATCATTGAAAAAGATCAGTTAACAGACTCTTTTGGAAAAATTGAAGTTTCAGTTCGAACTTGTTTTCAAGATTCATTTTTACTAAATACTGGGATGAAGATTTCTTTTTACAGTCTGAAGACCTTTCAAACGCAATTGCTGTTAGATTGCCATCAGACCCTACCCAAATGACAGGGAAGGTTTTGCGCCATGTGTTTGGCGCGCCATTAAACCAGTCAAACCCACCATTTCTTTTGAAATGCCGGTACCAATTTAGAACCAATTGGCATTTGACAATTTTTTCCAGTAGTTTTGCCACTGCTTTGCCTATTTACCTCCAGTCTTGAACAGTCTTGGGTGTGGTTTGTTTCCATTGATTTATCCACTTTTTTACCCTTTTGGGGCCATTTAGGGCCTGCTATACGGTGTGAAGTTCCACACTGTGTTGAAGACCGTACGGTGACCTCTAGATGCTTTGTTTTGGGTCGTTTTAAACTGGATATGGGATGTTGTCTCCTGGACATTTACCCCATTTCCTTTCTTTTTCATATTTGATAATTTGATAATTCTGTTCGCTAATTTTTTATTACCCTTATTTGCATGTCAACTGAGTTTGAGCAGCTGCTAACGTTGTCGAACTTGAGGTTGCCAAAATCTCACTTATACACACACCACACATGTACATTTCATTGTTAATTTAATTTTAATTGGATTTCATTATTTTCATAAAACTGACGAAAGGCCATGTTTGGATACATTATAGGCTCATGGCAGTTAATTGATGGCTTCATGAACTGACCCTTTAGAGATTGAGATCAGTTTCAATTTCGTCTTAGAAAAATTAAGTCGATTTAGTTGATTTGAACCCCCTAGAACTCCATGAATATACAGTAAATGCGAAAAAAATTATCTACAAATACATGGTTAAAACAAAGTAATGGAAAAACGCTTTAATTGTTGTTCATTACATGCAGTACACTTTTTCTCCCAAAAATGAAGTGCCTGCAAGTCTAGTACTAAATAACCAACAACTATATGAAGTAAATGAAAATGGTCAGTTCATTCAAGAAACAGAATTTTATTTGCCAGATCAAGGGCCCACAAGGGCATGGTGCATTTCAATATATATAATCGAAGGGCCCAGAATATTTGACTGATTGTCTCAATTACTATTCTGGAAATATGATTTATAACCTTAGAAATGATTCACAATATAGAATTCGAAAGATCTTAATTTCCGATAAAAAAATAAGAGCGTTTTTGCATAAATTAAGATATTGTAAGTTCAAAATAAACCGGTTTTCGGGTCAGCACCACAGTACTGAGTGACTAAAACGCGTTACTGATTTGAACAGTTATCTCCCTTAACATTGGTCTACTATCTTTATTCATTCAATCATTTCATTCTTAGGAATAGAGGAATGTCCACCAAAACTTCAACGTATGAGGCCTTTACACGTTTATGCAGATACATGTTTATTGTACGTTCCAAGTGAAAAGTCGTGGGATGCTGCGCACGCAAACTGTAGAAGTATGGGAGGTGATTTGGTTGTAATCAGAGATGCTGATAAACAGAATTATATACTGAGAACCCTCGCAACTGATCACTGGAAAACAGACAATGTTTGGATTGGTGCAACTGATAAACACCACGAGGGACGATGGGAATGGATAGATGGTAAATAAAGGATAAAGTCATTTTGCGGATCCAAAAGGGGGTTGGGATTGCAACTCCTGGATCTTTCCCCTTTTTCTGGATTTTTTTTTAAATTTCGTACAGAATGTAGGAAAATAGGATTTTTTTTAAATCGACTGGAATCCGCCTTTTTTCTGGAACCATATCGAATCCCCCTTTTTTATAGAAGGCTGGATCCACCGGTGTAAAGTGGAAAACATTTTAAAATTTGGACAAATCATCAAAATATTTCGCTTAAAACACAAATAATGGATCCGTTTCTCTTAGACTAGCATTCGTTTTATACGAAAAATTCTGAATAGTATTTGTACTGTAAGATTCTCTGAAATGAAAATTTAAACAAGGGAGGTAATTTCAAAAATTATTTTACAAAGAAATCACTACGAAAATTTTGATTTTGTGAAATAATTACATAATAAGTTTTCTGACCCCAATTTTTTTGCTTTTGGAAAGTTTAATACAGGGGCTAGCAATGTATAAAATTTACCAAAATTTTCATGGATGTAACTTGAATAATTTTTTAAAAATGATAATTTTCCCAAGCATTTCAACTAAAAAAAATCCCATTTTTGGTTAATGGTTGTGGGCGTATATGGCCCATGACCCCCATTTTTTATTTTATTTGTTGGAGGTTGAATTTTTAAAGTTTAATTCTGCAAACTATTGAAAACTTCTGATGGATTTTGCTCATACCTCCGAACCACCTAAGGTGGTAGACCAATGGTATTGGAGGCAATCCTCTTTTGTATGACAAAATAAACTTCATATTGTTTTGTGTTTGGTATGAAAGTAAGTGAGAAAAAATGCAAACAGAAATTTTCATTATTGTTGAAAGGTTCAGTAATAAGAGAAAGAAGGGAAACGGGGAATGTGTCAAAGAGACAACGACCCTAAGGGGAGCAATAACAACTCAAAGCCACCATAAGATCTTCAGTGAACGGTGAGGAAACCCCACACCCAACGGTAGTAATGAATACATGTACTTTAAAATGCTTCTTGAAGTTATTTTTGGCCATCAATGACCCATCCATGGAATAGTGTAATTTTCTATTTGTCATTAATTCAGAATTATTTTTTTGCTGTAAAGTGTCACCCAGAATGTTCTTTTTGTAATATTTGTTTGAATAAATCATTTATTGATTTATTTCGGAAAAATATATCACCATTGATTTTTCCCTATTTTTGCAAGGGCTTGCACAGAAAAAACAAAGACATTTAGCCCAGTCCTTTAATTACAGCTTCCGCTACATAGACGATGTACTTTCTCTTAATAATCCAAAATTCAAGGAATATTTACACCAGATCTATCCCAATGAGCTTGAGGTTAAAGAGACTGCCGATACACCTGCTTCAGCTTCGTATTAGGATCTTTTGGTTTGCATTGACGAAAATGGACGTTTGAAATCTAAGCTGTATGACAAACGTGATGATTTTAACTTCCCAATTGTGAACTTTCCCTTTCTGGGCAGCAATATACCTACCTCCCCGGCCTATGGAGTGTACATTTCACAGTTGATTCGTTACTGTCGGGCGTGCAGTTTATACTGTGACTTTTTGGTTAGAGCAAGGGCACTGTCCCAAAAGCTGCTTAGTCAGGGATTTGTTCAGCCTTTGTTACTTTCATCCCTACAGAAATTCTATGGCCTCACCATGACATCATTGGCAGATATGACGTGTCTGTGTCCCAAATGAAAACGGACATTTTCAGCTAGATTTCACGTCTTCACGGATTTGACATAATCGGATTTGACTCAACCCTGGATTGACTCACTGATGGTGTGACGGGTGCCGCTAGCGGAGCGGGACATGCTTGTCCTTCCGGAGCACCTGATGTCACTCCCGGTTTTCATGGGAGTTCACACTGTGAGTGCCTTGGTTCTTACTGTTATCTTTTTATTTCCGTGCGTTGTGGCTGTCTCACGTCCTTGTTTTGTCTTTGTTTTTATCTGTTACCGTTTTTGCCATGTCTTTGGACTTCGATTTTTGTAGTCATCGCTTCCCTTGTTCCTTCGGTATTCTTCTGCCCTTGTTTTTTGTCTATGTTAAATTGGTCAATTTCTGAGTTATTGTCGTTTCAAATAACGACTTGTTACCTAAATAATTAGATCTGTAATGAGCCTCCACAAAAATTTTGAGGACAGCTTTCATTTGATATAAGAAAATGCACTCGACTGGAAGTATACTACTAGCAAAAATTAAACTTTAACTTTCACTTCCAGCCCGTTAAATGGTCATGTCATTGTTTTTACCAAAACAAATTTATAACAGCTGATAGGAATAAAGTAAAGATTTTTTGAGTACCCGGGATGTTCAGCTTTCAAACAGTATACATGTTTATTACATGTTTATTACATTGGATATAGAACTATTTCAAGCATACCATAGAAATTTCAATACTCCATTGATAGAGTACTATTTAACCTGCAACTCCTTTTGGTGGAATGATACGTTTACATCCAGTGATTTGTTTTTGTGTTGTAGGTAGTAAAGTCACATACAACAAATTTGCTGATGGACAAGGTACGAATCACAATAATGGATTTTTCTTTGCAAATGGAGGTCCTGAGGATTGTGCTGTCCTGAGACGAGACGACGGAGGCAAGTGGCATGATTACCCATGCTCCCCACCAGTCTTTGGAATTGGATATAAATATTCCTATATATGTGAATTTCGTAAGTAATTTGCTATACCTTTTTTATCATAATAAAAGGTTATACATACATTGTGGTCATGGAGTTAGTGGTCTACCTGTATTGGGTTTTATTCGTATGTTTATTATACTATAGGGAAACGGAACAGATAAAGGGAAGGTTTGGGTACCCATAAACCGGTTAAACCCTACCGCTGGCTTTTGCTAACGCCGGTACCAAGTCCAGCTGTCCCGAGTTCCTATCGTTGTCTATGTTTGTCTTTTGTCTTATTCGTGTTCTTCATGTGTAGTTCCATAGCAGATTGTGGCATGTGATTATAATTTTCAGCCATTGTAGGTGTTTCCTGTTATCCATTTTTTACATTGTATTATACTAATGCAGAATTGCTCATTTTCAGATCAAAACAGGAAGATATTTTATTCATGAAAAAATAGTTTAGTTAATTGAATCTCTTTAGAGCACCTGGCCTTAAAGGCCATGTGAGCTATTACTATCACTTGGCATCCGTTGGTGTCCATCGTCCGGCTGTCGTCTGTCCGTCGTAAACTTTTCCAAAAAATCTTGTCTTCTGAAACTACTGAACTAATTTTCACCAAACTCTGTCTTAATCAATACCAGGATATCTAGATTCAAAATTGTGTTCGATTAGTCCGAGGACTAAACAACACGGCTGTCCTTACTGAAAATATCAAAAAGGGCGTAGTTTTTTTTTACTTATTTTTTTGCAAATAACTCAAAAACGGTAACGTATATCAAAAGCTTAACTTGGAGGTTAAGTAATAACCTACTAAGTTCCCTGATAATACCAGTAAGTATATAGTAGGGATATCCTGACATGAGCTGTAATCTGGATATGATTGTTACAGCATTGGTGAACTTAAATTTATTTGTTCTGTTAAAAAAATAACCTACTATATAATTACCAAGATCTACCTACCGTGAAGTTTTGAAGAAAATCAGATAATTCGTTTTCGAGCTTTCACCCTCTTTAAGTAATTTTTTAAGAAATGCTATTTTTTTTTTTATCAAGAACACCATAACAGATTGAGGTCAACTGTAAATTGCAGAAATATTGAACATATCGAGATCTACATACTTGGAAATTTTGAAGACAATCTAAATACCGATATAGGATATTGGTAATTTTTAAAAAAAAATTATACATTTTGCCTTATATTTCAAAAGCCATTTGAGATAGTTGAGGTAAAATTTCAAATGAAAAAAATGTTTAGCATGTCAAGGACTACATTTTATCTTCAAGGATATACTTTTCTGATTCGCCCGCACTTCAACCAAGATCGATGCCAGGCGAGAACAGAGTTTTACATTAGACGCTAAAGAAAAAACATTTTTATTTAAAGATCATCTCATCTGAAACAACCAGGCAATTTGGAAACCACATTAAGTCACATCTGTCATAAGTTGGTCTCCTTATAAAAGTATGTCCAGCAAGTACCCGTCGTGGACAAGATGTCCGCAAGCGAGATACATAGTTTAACGGAACGCATTCAAAGATATTCTCTTCTAAAGCCAGCGGGCCAATTAGTACTAGATTTGCAATTGCAAGCAATAGCTGATGTCGCCCCTGGCAGCTAATTCCATTCGATGATTGTAGCAGCGTCAAAATCCGCCTAGAAATCAATTTTCGTTGAAATCGGACAGCATTGAAATTTTGACGTATTTTTGCGGCCACCTTGGAAATGGCGGCCATTTTTAATTTATTTTTCGTAGCATGCACTTCTCGATATGGTGATCTTACTGCCCTCCAAGTTTCATTTGATTACATTGTTCCGATTTCCTAAATAAACCCGTACAAAAATCATTGGAAGAACATAAAGAAATTAGAATAATAAAGAAACAATACAATAACAATATGTCGCCCCGACTACGTCTGGGGCGACATAATAAGACTTGGTCGAAATAGTCCTTTGACGGAACCTTTTAAAAGTGTTTGGGATGTCTGTGTCCAATCCACGATAACCGCCCATTACATAATAGTTTAACAAAAAAACTACAGGAAAACACATTCAAAGACCTTCTCTAAAACAAAGCTGATTGGAATCAAACTAAGGCACAATAGTTCTTGGATCGTCTCTTTAAAAATGCGTCTCGCAAGTCATCGCTTTATCCGAGATGGCCAACAGGACTTAGTTTAACATTCAAACATATTCTCCCTTGAAACTACTTTGTCATGTCTGATACAGCAACCAGAGGGAACATAGTTTAACATTGGATCCATTGCGAAAGCATTCAAAGGTCTTCTCTGAAACAAAAGGGCTATTGCTAAGCGAGTGGCAAAAGTTTCATTTCAAAGAAAAGTAATTTTACACCACAAGCCGACATTCTGAAAGAAACATTGTTGATAATTGATTGAAAGCATTATATGAAGATCAATTCATTAATAGCAATCCCATGAAAAGATTTTACATTTGATTGGATAGTTTCATTTTTAAGCAGCCAATCAAATGTTAGACCTTCATGGAAGTATTGTCAATTAAGCATTCTGCATTTACCGTCAATCATTTGGCGATGTGTAAAGTCATTGCTCCACAGGCAGTTCTTTTGAACGTCGACTTGGGGTGTAAAATTACATCTGATTGAAATGAAACTTTTGTCACTCGCTTGACCTTTGCAATAATAAGAACAAAACTAGATCACGATGGTCCTTGGGTGGCCTTTTTAAAACATCTGTTTAGGATGTCTATGCCTCCTAACTGGCCGCCAAGAAAAAACTTAGTTTAACTTTTAGATGTATGGGAAACATATCTTCTCCTCTTTAACTAGTTTTCCTACTGGAACCAAGATTGGTCATCATTGTCTTAATTGGCCAACTTTAAAAAAGTGTGTCCATTAAGACCACATCAGATCAAAGATGGCCACCAGGGAAGAACATAGTTAAACAGATGACCATAATTGCAATGAATTCAAAGGTATCCCCCAAAAGCGCTTGAACTATTCAAACCAAATGATGTTACAATTATAGTCCTTTGGTGGTCGACTCCTTTAAAGTTTGTGATTTTTATGTTGGTACTTATCCAAGATAACCGAAAACTGAGAACATAATTAAGCAAAGAACCCTATGTAAAATGCATTCAAAGATCTTCACCTCTGACAAAATGAGCAATATTAATCGAAAATAAAACCAATTAAAATTGAGCAAATTTTAACTGTCTGTGTCGGCTATGAACCGAGATCTCTGCAGGCTCTAGAGAGCCTCTAGTTTACAAATTACCATGAAAGGAAAAAAAAAATAACAACTTTCTATTTTATCACATGAGTTAATATTTCTTTTTTGCAAAAGATTGTCTTTCTTTTAATTGTTTAAACCTGAAAAATAGGGAAAATAAATTCTTATTGTTTGTCCTTTTACAATGAATATATTGCAATTCCACCAATCGTCAAGTCTTGTAGATCTTAGTCACCGCTAAAACTTATCCCAAACCATAATCAATATCCAATTTCCATTTTTCCTTTGTGTTTCCTATCAATGTTTAGTAATATGATAATAAGAGTGTTTGATATTTAAATATCATAATGTGCAGTTTTGCACTATTTTGAAGACAATATGTAATATTTTGCTCTATACTCATTGGTAAAAATTGAATTTTAGCATTCCAGAATTTTGCAAAATTTGCAGCTAAATCGTTAATTAAATCTCTCAAATCTGTTACTGACGTGTATCTGGTAAATTTTAATTGTTCTTAATTTTATATTAGCCACAATTTGATGCTGTTTCAATGTAGGGCGAGTGTTCATTGTGATTCAAATGCCAAACTTCAGACTTTTTATCCAAAAGAAATCCAAACGGCATTTTTGTGTTTTTATATTTTTTAACTTATCTTATATCCCAACCAAAGCAATTCACTCATAATCATAAAAATAGAACTAGAAGCTCAGAGACTAAGCCTGTATCGCTAACCTGACAAAATACTTCTCTGCCATGCATGACCAAAAATGATGTTTTTTTACCAACGGAGGTCTAATGTTTAGCTATTAGCACCTGTGTTTTTTTCTATTGAAATGAGTAAACTTTGCAAATGACCTTCTACTCATCATTCCAATGCAATTTGCTTCAACAGTTTCAGAGAAGATAATGAAAATGTGATTTTCCCCATAAAGTCCAATGTAAAGTAAAACGTACATTCTGTGCTGCCGCCATATTTTTTGTCAAAATAGAGCAAAATGAGCATTCTTTGTAAAGCACCTTTAGTACATCAGTCCTATAAAATTGGATTAAATTTGCTACAGCGGTTTCAGGGGAGAAGATGAAAATGTGATCTTTCCATAATGTCCAATTTTAAACAATGTTCCTTGCTGGTAGCCATGTTTTTCATCTGATCAGAACGGAAGGAGTAATCTTTGTATAGGACCTTTAGTACATCATTCCTGTAAAGTTTGATTGAATTTACTTTAGCGGTTTTAAAGGAGAAGATAAAATGTGATTTTCCCAATGTTAAACTTTGTTCTGTGCTGGCAGTCATGTTTTTGACAGATCGAAACGAAATGAGCAACCTTTGTAAAGGACCAACCATTCATCATTCTTGTAAAGTTTGGTTGAATTTGCTTCAGCCATTTCAGATGAGAAGATGAAAATGTGATTTTCCCATAGGGTCCAATGTTAAACTTTGTTCCGTCCGTGCAGTCATGTTTTTTGTCAGATCGAAACGAAATGAGCAATCTTTGTAAAAGACCTACCATTCATCATTCCTGTAAAGGTTGGTTGAATTTGCTTTAGCCATTTCAAAGGAGAAGATGAAAATGTGATTTTCCCATAGGGTCCAATGTTAAACTATGTTCCGTGCTGGCGGCCATGTTTTTATCGGATCGGAACAAAATGAGCAATCTTTGTAAAGGACCTTTAGTTCATCATTACTGTAAAGTTTGGTTGAATTCGCTTCAGCCGTTTCAGATGAGAATATGAAAATTAGATTTTCCCATAGGGTCAAATGTAAAAATGTTCTGTGCTGGCGGCCATGTTTGTTATCGGATAGGAACGAAATGCGCAATCTCAGTGAAGGACCTTAAGTACACCATTCCTGTAAAGTTTGGTTGAATTTGCTTTAGTCGTTTCAGAGGAGAAGATGAAAATGTGATTTTCTCATAGGGTCCAGTGTTAAATTATGTTCCGTGCTGGCGGCCATGTTTTTTGACGGATCGAAACAAATAAAAGTGACAACAAAAGTCCGCCGAAATGAGCAATCTTTGTTAAGGACCTTTAGTTCATAATTCCTGTGAAGTTTGGTTGAATTTGCTTTAGCCGTTTCTGAGGAAAAGATGAAAATGTGATTTTCTCATAGGGTCCAATGTTAAACTTTGTTCCGTGCTAGCCGCCATGTTCTTTATCGAATCGGAACAAAATGAGCATTCTTAGTGAAGGACATCTAGTACATCATTCCTGTAAAGTTTTGTTGAATTTGCTTCAGCGGTTTCAGAGGAAAAGATGAAAATGTGATTTTTCCCAAAGGGTCCAATGTTTAACCTAAGTTCCTTACTGGCCGCCCTGTTTTTATCGGATCGGAACAAAATGAGCATTCTTAGTGAAAGACCTCTAGTACATCATTCCTGTAAAGTTTTGTTGAATTTGCTTCTTCGATTTTAGATGAAAAGATGAAAATGTGATTTTTCCCATAGGGTCCAATGTTAAACATACGTTCCGTACTGGCTGCCCTGTTTTTTATCGGATCGGAACAAAATGAGCATTTCTTCGTGAAGGACCTCCAGTACATCATTCCTGTAAAGTTTGGTTGAATTTGCTTCAGTGGTTTTAGAGGAGAAGATGAAAATGTGAACAAAACTTCGCCTCTATTTTCTATCAATTTCAATATATTTGACGATAAGTAAATAAAAATCGAAAAATTGATGGAAAAAGGGAATTAATTCCAAGACGGGTTTCGAATTATCTCTAAACTTGTAGGTATATCTCACCGTGCTAACATTTTTATCCTGTCAGATTTGTACATATCTGCAACAGTTTTGGGTTATTTGAAAGTGTAATTTACCCCCTTTGTTCTATTTTTAGTAACATATGCCATGTTGTTCGGTCTATGGGCTTACTACAAACCACAAACTTGAAAGTAGATAGCCTGATGATGATCCGTGCCAAGTTAGGTAGATATTATCTTGGCAGTATCAGAGGAGAATATCTTTGATAAAAGTGATGGACGGCGACGACGACGCCGGACACCAAGTTATGCCAATAGCTCACATGGCCCTTCGGACAGCCAAGTCTATTAATACGCAAATCGCTCATTTAAAGCGGAGACCAGAGAATGGTGATAATCGAGAATTTTTTTTTGTAATGCCAACATTGTCATCTTAAATAGGGAGTTTAGAGATTCTTACATTGTTTGTTTGGGAATCAGAAGGGAAAGTACTGATAGTGATCGAAGGCATTGCTTTGTCCTTAGCTGATTTTGGCTTTACTTTTAGATCATATTGGGAATTTGTTCTCTATTAGTTTTTTAACATATTTGATTTTATGGTCTTCCAAACGTTTAGATTTTATCTGCACTGAAGAGACATAAGTTGTCGAAATGCGCATATGCAGAATTTAAATTTACAGTAACTGCGGTATTTAGTTATTTGATGTTTTTATACTTTTAGTTCTTTATTTTCAATACGCAATTATACATATTTTTCAGGCAAGATTAAACAGATTGTATATACCACAATGTCCCAACCAAAGACAACACAAACTTCAAGACCTATTACAACACCAAGCCTAACGCCAGCCCCAACGACTCTGCCTAAGGCAGAAACTCCAGCACCGACAACTCCTCCGAAAGTAGAGACTCCAGTACCCACGACAATGCCAAATGTAGAAACACCAGCCCCGACGACTCTTCCAAACGTAGAAACACCAGCACCGACGACTCTTCCGAACGTAGAAACACCAGCACCGACGACAACTCTTCCAAACGTAGAAACACCTGCACCGACAACTCTTCCAAATGTAGAAACACCTGCACCAACCACCCTTCCAAATGTAGAAACACCGGCACCGACAACAGTAGTTGTAAATCGGGAAACACCTGCCCCGACAACAGTAGTTATTAATCGGGAAACACCTGCACCGACAGCAGTAATGACAATATTGATCGGGAAACGTAAACGATGAAAAGATCGGGAATAAATGATATTCTAAGAATTTAAAAGTGGGTTAATTAACTCTTTATATATCTAAAATAATCTGTTATAAATTCACTGTTACATCAATGGGATAAATCCCGCTATAAAAATTATTTCTTTTTGTTCTCATTTTTTCCGTTAGAATTTGGAAAGTATGTGGGTTGCTTAATACGTTACAGAAAGAAAACTGACAAATATTATTTGTTTTTTTCTATTCACAAAAATTATATAACACTGCGATTATATAAGATATTCAGTAGATTTTACCGTCTGATGGATTTGTCGAAATTCCAAAAACGGGAAAAGCGGTTTGTTATTGAGAACACAGTAAATTTGCATGTGTTTTAGTAAAAAACAATTTCTTAAAAGTGACAGCACCATTGCGTATTACAGATTTAGCATTTGTTTACGTTTATATCCAAACGAGTTCATTGGTTTGTTGCACCTTGTTCAAAATGTTAAAAAAAAATAGAGTTACCACGCTTTGACCACTAATTAAGATCTAGATTTGCTTCGACGAAAATTCAAGAAAACCTCAAAAACAGATTCATAAATGCACGTAGATTCCGGCAATTTAACTTTAACTTGTATTTTTCGTGAATTTTCGTCGAAGGTGACGGTTCGGTTCTCACTTACTTTAATTAGTGGTCAAAGCGTCGTAACTCAAAATGATTTTTATTCAGTTTTTCCTTTGCTCTTAATAGAACTGGTAAATACGAAGAAAAGAAATACCGGAAGTGAACAAATTGTTATTATCTAACAATGTTAGTTTATCCTAAATCACATTTTTTGGAGATTAAAAGTTTAATTTCTTATTATTGAAGCAGATAACTATCTTTTTGCACCTTTATAATTATTAAGTGCGAACATTCAATTTTCTTTTTCGTTGGCGTACCTATGAATCTCGCACTGCTAATATTTTAACTATTAATTTTTTATGTGTCAGATGGATCTTAGTGGGTTCCTTACTTAACCTACTGAAAACGCGGTTTTGCTGAAAATTACCCCATATAAAATCCTTAAAAATCTGGCATTTTTTAAAATCTTACTATTAATAAGAGAAACGCAATGCAGAAGGAATGGTTAGTTTCTCAAATTTGATATTCTACCGACAACAAACATTTCATGATATAATTTCTCAAAAAATTACCAATTAAAACCAAAAGTCACAACTTTTTGTCCGCAGAGTTATCTAACCTGATTCTTCAACTAATAAATGTCAACCCAACCAACTCGATCAAAACAACAGCAGTAGAATACAGAAGGAACAAAGAACAAGATTACATAAATCAAAGTCCCGAGAAGACGCAAGACCAAAGACACTACACAACCAAAAAACGCAAACACTACAAATACAACAACAAGAGGCTCCAAGGAACCTGTATCGCTCACCTGGCTTTCAGTTGCCACAATCAAGGTAACATTGTAAGTTATACAGTTGATCTTCAGTTTCTCAAACTTTGGTAGCTCAAACACCTCCAATATCTTGAACTGTTTTTAAAGTCTGATCATGTTTTATTATATTTCTTTGTTGGTTTTTTTTTTTACAAAAAACGTTCTGGCTAAGGACCTCTTTCGACACCAGTTTTGAAGTCGAAACTTCATTTTATAAATGGCAGTCAACAAACAATTTTCAACATCGGTTTTGAAGTCGCAACATCAATATCTATTTGGAAATCAAATTTCATTGAAATAGGACAATGTTGAATTTTCCCGCCTTTTTGGCAGCCATCTTAAAAATGGCGGTGAACGAACAATTTTCAACATCAGTTTTGAATTTGCGACATCAAGACCTATTTGGAAACCAAATGTCATTGAAATCGGACAATAATGAATTTTCCCGCCCTTTTTGGCGGCCGTTTTGAAAATGGCGGTCAACGAACAATTTTCAACACCGGTTTTGAAGTTGCAACATCAATATCTATTTGGAAACCAAATTTCAGTGAAATCGGACAATGTTGAATTTTCCCGCCTTTTTTGGCGGCCATTTTGAAAATGGCGGTGAAGGAAATTTTCAACACCGGTTTTGAAGTCGCAACATCAACATCTATTTGGAAACCAAATTTCATTGAAATCGGATAATGTTGAATTTTCCCGCCTTTTTCGATGGCCATTTTGAAAATGGCGGTCAAGGAACAATTTTCAACATCAGTTTTGAAGTCGCCACAGCATGGCAAACATTTCATCAATTTACACTTAACCTTCATCTTCTATAGTTTTGGAAATAAAAGATGAAAAATACGAAAATTTTAAAAATTCGGTGAAAAAGGGGCAATCACTCCTACAAGGGTTTATGGATTTTCTTCAAAATTTCAGTATGGGTAGATCTAAATGTGCTGAACATTTTTGCAATTCACACTTGACCTCTACCTTTTACACTTTTTGAAATAAAGAATAAAAAATGCAAAAAATTTGAAAATTTTACGGAAAAAGGGCTATAACTCCGAGATGGGTTAGATTTTCTTCAAAATTGCACAGTGGGTAGATCTCATCATGTTGATCATTTTTACCTTGATATAAGATTTTTGATATCTGTAACGGTTTACGAGTTATTAGCCAAAAACTGCAATTTACACCTATGTTCTATTTTTAGCAATGGTGGCCATGTTGTTCGACAGAGGGACAAACTGAACATCAGTTTGAGAAGCCATACCATGATGATGATTCAGGCCAAGTTTGGTTTAATTTGGCTTAGCGGTTTCAGAGGAGAAGATGTTTGAAATTGTTGACGGGCGGACGACGGACGACGGACGCATAGTGATGAAAATAGCTCACATGGCCTTTTAGGCCAGGTGAACTTATAAAAACTAAAACACTTACATTGTGAACTCTCAAAGAGTGACATCATGTGCTCTGGAAGGGTAAGCATGTCCTGTTCTGTATATAGCACCCGTCACACTGCCAGAGGGGCAATCCAGGGTAAGTCAGAATCGATAATGTCAAATCTGGGAAGACGTTATCTAACTGAAAATCTCAGTTTTCATTTCTGACACCGACATTTCATATCTATCTGTATGATGTCGTGGTGACGGCCATAGAATTTCTGAAGGGACG
Organism: Modiolus philippinarum; assembly: GCA_002080025.1. Taxonomy (NCBI): domain Eukaryota; kingdom Metazoa; phylum Mollusca; class Bivalvia; order Mytilida; family Modiolidae; genus Modiolus; species Modiolus philippinarum. The sequence continues at coordinate 28,218 of MJUU01062057.1, forward strand.
AAAGTAACAACGGCTGAACATAGCCCTGACTCGGCAGTTTTTAAGACATTGCTTTTGCTCTTTCCACAAAGTCACTGTATGAACTACTGGCTCTACAGAAACGACACGCATGTCAGTGAAAGTCATCTTCAGTATGATTGTTGTTAGGATCAATGTTGTCCTTGAAAAAGTTTTATCTTCCATATCCTTACACAAGATATTTGTATCTGCGTCTGCAGCTTCTATATTGTTTGATGTGCAGTAAATGGAGAAAAGAGGAAGAGTAGATAAAAAATGATGTAGTAACAGAAATTTTAGGGATGGATCTAACTTTGAAGAAGGAAATAAAACTTGCTTTTTTAAAGAATCCATATACCCGATTGACCACTCTTCACACATGTTTTGGAGCCCTTAAAAAGGACATCTAATAGAGTTATTTAGGGGAGTATTGAATTTTGGTACCAAATACAAGAATAGAAGATTTTCCGCGTCGTTTAGAAGTTTGAATCGGGTTGATTTGTGATTTCCTTAAATTTCTGTTTTCGTAGGTGATGTTAATTGTAGTTGGAGTCTGTTGTGGTTATATAAAGGTGCTTCTATTTACTAAAAAGGAAAATGACCAGGAAGCGCATACAATAACTAAAAAATACAAGCACAAGGACACAATCTACAAGATAATTTCCCTGGAAAACACAAATGAAAGATAAGATTAAAACATAAATTACGATAGATTTTTGGGTAACAAAACCGCCCCTGTCTCTGTCCCGTTTCCCTGGGGTAAAATAAAATTACATATACATGTACAAGACCTAAAAATGGTTACTGTTGTTCAAAGTGAGCAAATGAGTTTGTTAATCTCTCGACACCCATACTGACAGCAAATAGATTTCATTAATTAATCTGTCTATCTTTTGCTGAACAGATCCAATCAATATATCCTAATAATTTTACAAGAATATTAATCTTAGTACTCAAATTTATGGCAAAAGGGACAACTTCAATTTCAACATTATCAACTTCTATAACATGAATAGTATTATTCTTACTCCATCTGCTTTCGGGTTGTCTGTTTCACAGTCGATTCATTACGCGAGAGAAAGTGCCAATCACTCGGACTTATCATCTCCGTGACCGCCTTATGAATCGGACAAGCGAAAAATTCCGCCTTATACGTTCATTAAAAAGTTCTTTAAGACATATAAGTGCGTTGTGTAAATTTTTGAAATTTTGGTCCGAACTGTTATTCAAGATTCTGTTTTACTAAGTAATTGGATGAACATATCTTTTCATTGTCAACGACCTTTCAATAGCAATTGTTGTTGGGTTTTTACGGACATTAAACGGTTCAAGACGAGGTTTGCTGTGACGTACATTTCTTTTCAAATGTCTGTACCAAATCAGGATCATTGCGGTAAACGGTTTTTCTGGTAATTTTGCGCTTAATTGTCTTTGCCTCTTTGATTTCGACTCTTGACTTAATTGTTCGGTAATCTTGTTATATAATATTTCAAGAAAGGATATGGAGTAAATGAACAAGAGACCATAACACATACATCTGTGTATGTTAACTCCAACTGCAATAATTTTAATGAGCTGTATTGGCATTTCAGAAATTAATTCCTCATCAGCAGCACTAGAACCAAAATCATATAACACTCATTTACAAATTAACTTCACGGCCAGTTCAAACAAGAGATAATATCAAAGTGTTCAGGAGAGCAGCCCGACATGCAGTCTCTGTTTTAATATATGTCGGTTTGCATCGTGGTTTTCGGTTTTCAAATATTGATATAAGGACTTCTATTCAGGGTTGTCATTGTCTAAAAACTCCTGGCCTTTTGATTGAATTATCTAGTCTATTGTATTATTTAATACTGGATACTTTTAATGTTGCTTGACCTTTTGTACCAGAAAAAGTATCCAAACTATCATAGATATTCGGTTCAGAAGTGGTCATTCAATCTGTTTAACACTGGCACCAAGGGAAGTAAGTCATGCAAATAAATCTATAGATCTTATACATATATTCCGAGAGCTAGAAGCCTTTGTTGTTATTTGATTAATTTTGATAAAAGTACATTACCGACATGATAATGTCAAGATTTTGCCATGAAAGGTTAGAGATTATCAATATGCTTGTTTACATATAAGTTCTCTGAAACTATTTGCACATTAGCTTTAATTTTGCTAACTTCCCTTTCCATTTTAAATTCAGAGTGACTTCATCGTTAAGAAAAGACATCTACACATCTCTAGTGATATGTGTCAGTCCTTTACATGGTTTTTAAGTTTCATTTCACTGAACGTCTATGACTGATATTGGCCGGTTTTAATAACTTTTATACCGAATACAAACATGCAAAGTACATATAAAAAATACAGAAAACAGGTAAATCAAAATCGTCTCCCAAAGTTTCTTCTTATCTTTGGCATACGTGTGGGGTCGTCGGCATAGGTGCGGGGTCGGCAATAAACATGACAATATCTTGTGAAATATTACAAACACTGTCATCCATTATTCGACAAAGGGACAAACAGACCATACAACATATGAACAACAACAAGACAACTTGGCAAATATGATTTGACGACATTTGTCTTTTAGTGTTCAGCTTGATTCAAATGTTGGACATACAAGAGCAAATATTGAGAAAAGCTCTTTTTTTAATTTTGTCTTCTTAGAGTTGTGATTCTCCTTCGTCACGGCCACCAATCGATCTAGATCACAGCCAATGCTATGACGAGAAAACGTTTAGAGGAACGTCCGGATATGATTTGGAGGAAGCTTACAAAATGGTAAACAAAGCTCTTTTTTGCTTCGTGCGATGTTATGAAGCATAAATTTTAAAAATTAAGAATGTCATCATACCCTTCTAAGATTAACATGTTATGAAGCAAAATAACTTTTCATTCTGTCATTAATTCATGACTCTAGTAAGAGGAGGGAGGGTCAAATACTTATATTCCGGCTCCGATTGCTAAACGTTCAACATCGATATTTTTAAACATTACAAGGAATCGTGGGAGGGTATGATGACATTCTTAGATTTTTTAATTTGTGCTTTAAAACATAGCAAGGCACCAAAAATGGGCTTTGTTTACCATTTTTCAAGGTTCCTCCAAGTAAAGTACTTGATTTTCGTTTTTATTTTTTCCCTTGTTAGTCAAATGTATAGGAATGGTTTAAAATTCACCATCTCAGTAACTCAATCATAAAAGTGAAAAAGACGAATATAAGTATGTTCTTAAGGTAGGTCGATCCTAAAAAAATGTCAGATTTTTTTTTGTTTTATATATTTTATAGGTCTTAGTCCATTTGTTAAAAAAAACAAAATAAAAATGATATGTCACTGATCATCTTTTCCTGTTATCAGGCCTTGAAAATCAGGCCAAATTTAGTATTTTCAGCAATATTTACAAAGAATTTAAACGAAATTTAGCTTTCATTTGAAATAAATATCAGTTAGATTTTTTTTAATTTTTGACATTTCAGAGATATATACTTCAGCTAAATGTTGAGCTGAAAAAAATCCATATGTCACCGTTTGATTAAGAAAGATATTTTATATAGTTAACGAAATAGACAATATTTACGATCTACTATGACGTCACAATGAAAAGGCCAAATAAGGATATTCCGGCTTGAAAATCAAGTCAATTCCGCATCCGACTCGTATTTTGAAAATGAGCCAATCGAATACACCGTGTATTAGTGTCGATCTACCTTAATATATAAAGAAATCTTCAAATCACTTCCTATCCAAATAATTGTAGTATGTAAATGTCAATCATGTCTATAGTTCATGTACACGGGGCTGTCAATGGGGATTTGCCCCACAATAATTATCCTTGCACTGTCGAATGAAAGTTCGGGTATATTGTCGATGGCCTCGTCCGTACGTCTGTCCGTCAGTGTGTAACACTTCCTTTCAACGCAAACTCCTCTTTCATTTTTGGTTTCAGGGTTTTAATTTTGTTATAGAGTTGTTGCATATATGCGCAATAACTTTTGATTTTCGATATTGGTCTTGGTGCACAGAATAGGCCCCAAGATGTCGATTTGGACACATGTCCCATGCGACGCAAACTCCTCCTACATTTTTGGATTTAGGCCCAAATGATGTCAATTCGACAAAGGCCTCAAAATGTGAATTGTTGCGCATATGGCATGCAACGCAAACTAATACTAAATTTTTGGATTTAGGGATTTAATTTTGTTGTAGAATTGTTGCATATAGTATGTAGATTCGAAATAAGCTTTCAGATCTGTTTTCTAATGAATACTCATAAATCATTGTACAAACACATACATATATACAAAGCATACACATATAAGACCTACAACAATGCATGCAATCAATAAGAGGAAAAAGAAAAACATAATGACTACAACATTAGACATGCATAATATTTGAAACAAAAGAAAGGGCTAAGCTAAAGTGGAGGGAAAAAAGTCTTGATAAAAAAACAAGGCCATTTGGATAATACCAGGAAGAATATTAACGCAAATGAGTAGCATATAAAAAACAAACTATACCTATCTAAATATTTTAAGACGAATCAGTAAGGAAACTTATTTGGATCCAAGAAAACGAGTTTAACCCCACCGCAAATTTTGCGCCTGTCCCAAGTCAGGAATATGTTGGTTATTGACTTGTCCTTGTCTTCTTATAAAATTGTAGTTTCTTGATATTTGGGTTATTTGATGTGGTTTGTTTCCATTGATTTATTCACCTTTTTACCTTTTTTGGGGCCATTTAGGGCTTGCTATATGGTGTGAGGTTCCTCACTGTGTTGAAGACCGTACGGTGACCCCTAGATGCTTTGTTTTGGGTTGTTTTAACTTATAGTCATAAGTCATAAAGCTTTATTTACAGTCGGTACAAGAATAAATACAAACATAAGCTCTGAAGAGCTCTTAAAACACAACACAAAATAACAATACACAAATTGACATTATCATGCATGCAACACATAAAAAGCATATCAAATAGCACATAAAAAGCATATCAAATAGCACATAAAAATAGCACACAAAAAGAACAAGGAAACTTCAGAACTTGTAATTAAAATGCAGCACATATTAAATAAGCTAATAACCAAGCAGTAGTTAATGAAGCTAAAATAATAAAATGAAAATGTATGCCTAAAATACTACAGCAGCAAAATTAACTGGATTTGCAGGCAAAACAGTGGCATGAACTGCCAGACTAAGAATTAATCACGTTTTTAAAATGATTCCAAGACATATCTTTTCGGAATTCGTCTGGCAGTTCATTCCAAAGTTTTGCACCTGTATACCAGAAGGACTGTAGACCATATGTTGAAGTTCTGACCTTTGGGATATCTGCAATGTTTTGGTACCTAAACGAGTGAAATTGATTTTTTATTTGAATTAAATCATGTAAGTATACTGGACAATCTTTATATATAATTTTATATACCTGTAAAGCCAAAGATCTTTTTCTCCTAACTTTTAGGGACGGTAATTTTGATTTATAATTCATCATAGCTTGCGGAAAAATCTTCGTAAATAAATCTAAGGGCTCTTTCCGGGATTTTTTCCATCTTTTTTTGTATTAACTTCCCCACAAAAATGCCAAACAAGAGGACAAAAATTAAAATTGGACAGTATAAAACAATACTATTTTGTCAATTTTCTAAGTTTTGTAAGATGCTTACCAATTCTTTTTAAGACATTTAATTGTTTTGAAGCTTTTTTGCAAATGATAGATATATGTTCATTAAAATTAAGTTTAAAGTCAATGGTAACCCCCAATAATTTTACCTCCGTTTCACATTCAATTTCAATTCCTTCAAGATTAAATTTTAAATTTTTATCATAGGTTTTTTTGCCTACTGCAATCGCTTGAATTTTTTCCGGATTGGCTTTCATTTGATTAAGAATTTTACTTTCGTCTTCCAAGGTTTTAACTTAATTATTTATATCCTATCTGCATATGATAGAAATTATCGTCTGCATAATTATAAAGTTCACTTTTATGGATAAAATAAAAAAATGTCGTTCAAAAAGATATTAAATAGGATGGGGCCTAAGATTGAGCCTTGGGGTACACATTTGAACATTATTTGATAATTACTATAGTGGGAACCTAATTTTACACATTGTTTTTATATTTTTTAGATAGCTTTCAATAAGATCTAATGAAGATGGGTTGAATCCATAAGTTTTAAGTTTTAAAAGAAGAAGGTTATGGGGGCAGGCAGTCGAATGCTTTTGAAAGGTCCATTAAAATGGCAGCAACAAATTTATTCTCATCCAAAGCTTTTTTCCAGTCCTCGATTACTTTTAACAATATGGTTTGGCACCCACACCCCTTCCTAAAAGCTGATAGAAAACCATGAAAGTGTAAATTAAAAAATTCCACAAGCTGAATTTCAATGGATCTTCCAGAAATTTTTGAAATCGCGGGAAGTATACTTACGGGTCTGTAATTTCCTTTATCAAGCGTATTTGATTTTTTATGTAATGGTATTACTTTGGCCTCCTTAAGTTTGTTGGGAAAATTTGAACATTCAAATGATTTATTGATTAATTTAGATATTGGATATGACACTTCTGATTGTGATAATTTTAATATTCCATATCCAATAACTTGGATATGGGATGTTGTCTCCTTGACATTTACAAAAATTTGGGAACAGGGGCTCCAGCAAGAATTGTACATTTCAAGTCCAAAACGTTTAAAAGATATATTTTTCAAGCACCAAATTTTCCGTTAGAAATGTTTCCACCCTATTATGTTAACATCCTATTCCCTTGCTTTGGGTTTTTAGATATAACATTTTATCATTATGAAATTGTTGTTTCTAACTAGGTTTAGGTCTGAAAGTTTCGAAAAGCCAAATATGACAACTTCTAAATTCCATGGCAATTCGATTGATGTTTTTTCAAAGATCCACCTGTAAAGTTTTTGCCACAGATCAGAAATTTTGTGCCAACCCCAAAACAGATGTTTAATTGTTTCTGGTACTTCATTACAGAAACAACACATTTCAAAGTTTCTAAGTTTATTTTGTACAATAGCTCATTTGTCCCCAAAATTCGCTGTATGATTCTGTATTGAAGACTGCAGAGTTTTGTATTTTTTGAGTATTTAAAAGAGTGTCTGTGAATCATCTTCCAATCAATATCCCTTTTGTTTTAAATAACCTCCCACTTCTGCTGAAATATTTATTTTTCTTCGGTTCAGCACATTATACATATCTTTTGAACCTTTTTATATAAAATATATATTAGGTCAAAAGGTACTAATTGGTTGTGCTATTTTCTCACACACATTGATATCTATAAGTTTAATCCATCCTTTCACCCTATGGACCATGCCATAAAATTGTAAAAACATGGGTCTGAAATTATAAATACGTTGAAACTCTTGAAAAGATAATAAATTTCCTTAACTATCTACAAGATCATTAATAGTCCATATTCCATTTTAAGCCCATTTCTTATAAAATACACTCGAATCTCCAACTTAGGTTTCAACAGATTTTTTAAATTACTCCACGACCTGAAAACTTCTTTCCAAAATTTATTTTTGGGAGTATTGTTTGGTCCAACGTATGCAAATACAGACAAATCTATATTTTCATTGAGTTTCAGTAGTTTAACCCAACAAGAATCAGAGCTAAACAGTCGTCTGATCCAGGTTAGTTTAAGCCCCTGAATAAAAGCTTTCTAATTAATTCTTTTTAATCCACCCAAACCAAAGTCTTGGACGATGACATCTCTTTTTACCTTATCTGGTTTCCCATCCCAGACAAAAGAAAACAGTTTACACGTTAAATGTCACAACATATTTTCATCTGGTTCTGGGATGGCTAAAAATAAATGGTTAAATTTTGAGAATATCAGCGTTTTAATAATAGTAATCACCCCAAAAGGAGTAAGTGCCTGCTTTGACCATCTGTTTAGAGTAATTTCCATCTCATGAAATTTCGGTTTATAATTCAAGGACGGTATTATATCTAAATCTACAGAAAAAAAGTATTCCTAATAGTTTAAAAGTACTGGAGCCCCATTGCAGTCCCCACTTTACACATATCTTATCCTGACTATGTTTTTTGCTTCCAATCCAAATGACACTTGTCTTTTCAAAATTAATCTTAAGTCCCGAGATTTCAGCGAAAAACTGAAGAACATAAAGAGAGGCATCAAGAGAGGCAGGAGATCCATCAAGAATCAATTAGGTGTCATCAGCATATTGAGACAGGCAAAATTCTGTATCATCAATTGTTATACCCTTTATCTCCTCATTCCTCTCGACCAAAATGCCTAAAATATCAGCACATAGTAGAAAGATGTAAGGAGATAAAGGGTTTCCTTGTCTACAGCCCCTTTGCACACTGAAAAAATCTGAAAGAAAACAATTTTGGGTAACAGCTGAATTTATATTTTCATGGAAAGTTTTTATCCATTTTGAAATGCTGTTACCGAAATTAAAAAAAATTAAGAGTGTCATATAAAAAAAACCAAGAAATAGAATCAAAAGCTTTTTCAAAATGTATAAGTAATAGTATTACTGGAATATTATTTTCTTCTGTATAATAAACAACATAATAAATTAAACGACAATTTTCACCAATATATCTTCTCGGGATAAATCCTTTTTGATTGGTACTAACAAGATATGATAAAACAGACATTATTACTGGATGCCAATTTATATACTAAATTTAATAGTGTTATTGGCTGCCAATTTTTTAGATACTGTTTCGACTTGCCCTTTTTAGGAATACATGTGATCACTCCCTGTCTCTGTGCTACTGACATTTGTCCACTTTGATATCCATCATTTATTTACCCTAATACAAACTTTCCAATATCAATCCAAAAGAATTTTAAAAAATCAGCAGTAAAACCATCGGAGTCTGGACTTTAATTGTTTTCCATACGTTTTAAAGCTGAAGGTAATTCAGTTAACGTTATTTCTCCCTCTAATGAGGATTTTTGGTTTTCATCTAATTTAGGAATATCAGGATATGAAATTTTTGTATTAAGGTCAACTTGTTTTAGACAATCCTGTTTAGTGTATAGTTTTCATAAAATAATTTAGTCTGATTCAAAATTTCTGTTTGATCATTTATTACCACATTCTGATCAATCATGAGTTTATGAATAGTTTTAGAAACAATTTTTTTTTTGTTTCCAAATTAGAAAAAAAAATTGGTAGGCCTCTCTCCTTCTTCAATCCACTGAGTACGTGATCTGATATATTGACCTCTCACCTTGCTTTGACTAGGTATACGCTAATTCTGTCTTTTTCTACTCTATTTCAATTAGGTTGTGGTCTGATTGCGCACTTTCTTCCAGCTTACGAATTTTATTTATCAGATCATTTTCTAATTTCACCCTTTCCCTTTTTTTTAAAAGTTGAATATGATATGGTTTTACCCCCGATTTCTGTGAGCAGGATTTCCAAGAAAAGTTGATCATTAATTATAAACTGAATATCAAGATTATCAATGTTTTTACTGCATCTTTTGTATATACAAGAGCTGAATATTGTTCCTATATCTTATTTATAAGTTTCTTGATAGTTTTCACAAATTCAGGATCACTAAGAAAGGAGTTATTGAACTTCCATAGGCCTTTACCTTTAATAAAATCATTTATCTTAAGTCAGCATACCACAGGTGAATGATCAGACCTGTAACCATTTTCTATTGAAACATCACATATATTATGAGAAAAATTTTTCAGATAACAGAAAGAAATCCAGTCTAGACTGTTTAAATAGGTTTCGTTTCCGCCAGGTAAACCACCTCAGATCAGGATTTATCCCTCTAATTGGATCGACTTAGTCATAATATTCCTTCATATCTAATAATTTTTCACGAGATTTAGGATTGTTAATATTGATATAGTTTTGTGTGTCATGTTGAAAATCCTGAATAAGATTAAAATTTCCACACAACATACATGACTTGTTGTCAAAGTGTTCAATAATATCAACAACTTTATTATAAAATCAGGGAGTGTCGACATTTGGGCCATAAATGTTGATTATTCTATTATTTTCAATATTCAAATCCAAACCCAGAAGATTGCCATCCTCATCTTTTTTCATACGATGAATTTTGAATTCAAAGTTATTTTTGAAAAGGATTGCAACTCTTCTTTGATTGGAAGTATACGAATTGAAAAAGCATTCTCCACTCCATTAATTCTCAATGGCTACCTCTTCATGTTCTACAAAATGTGTCTCCTGAAGACAAAGGATATTGCAATCTTTTGAATAAAAGATAGTTTAAAACATCCCTCCTCTTCTCCTTTGTATTTATATGACAATACTTTAGTACATTGGCCTCTCATGGTATATTATGAATCTAGTCATTGAAAAAAATATCAAATGATTGAAAATATATGCATGTTAAAAACAACCAATATATAAAATTTACCTCTGAAATCTCGGAACACCTTTTTTCCTTTCTCTGTGTGTATTCCTGTGTGCTTTCAGAATTTTGATTCCTGTTTCAACTTTGGTATTTATTCTGGAAATGTCAAAGACTGATATTCTTGGTCATTTTAGCATATAATCATGTATTTTGGCAAGTACTTCGAAAATACAAAACTCTAAAAACTTAGAATTCCGAAATAGGATTCCAATTTTGAAAATTTTATGAAAGTCTCAAAGACCACTTGTTTTTGGAATTATGCATACCAAATAACTAAATACCAAACTTACTGTAAATTTGATTTCTGCATATGGCCATTTCGACAACCTATGTCTCTTCAGTGCAGATAAAATCTAAATATTTGGAAGACCATCAACTCAAAGAATTTAAAAAACTGATAGAGAACATATAATCAATATGCATGTAATCTAAAGGGAAAGCCAAAATCAGCTAATGGCAGAGCTTTGCATGAGGGAGATATTTCTTAGTTTTCAACAAAATTTACAACAAAAATTTAGATATTGTAAGTTTCCAAATAGAATCGGCTTTCGGGTCAGCATCGAAGTACTGACTGCTGGGCTAGTGAATACCCTCGGGGACTTGCAGTCCACCAGCAGAGGCATCGACCCAGTGGTAACAAATAACTAAATACCATTCTTTTAGCATTCGTTTTGATAAGATCAATCATTTTCAACACTCAGATTTCAAAAATATTTGATTCAAATTTTGGTAAATTTTCTGAAAGTGTCAAAGACCTCTGATTTTTTGTTGGAATTCTACCTAGCAACCATAGTATAAGGAATTGTTTCGATTAGGAAATCATTTACACCAATTGGATTTCAAAATTAATTGATTCCAATTTTGGTAAATTTCCTGAAAGTGTCAAAGACCAATATTTTTTTAGAATTTTACGTAGCAACAATACCGATAGGATTTGTTTCGATTAGGGCAATCAATTTGACAAATTGAATTTCCAAAATATTTGATTCCAATTTTTTAAATTTCCTGAGAGTGTCAAAGATCACTTATCATTTAGAATTCTACCTAGCAACCATAATGCTAGGATTTGTTTCGATAAGGGCAATCATTTTAAACAATTGAATTTCCCAAATAATTGATTCCAATATTGGTAAATTTCCTGAAAATGTCAAAGACCACTTAATATTTGAAATTCTACACTGAAACCATAGTTTAAAAAATTGTCACAATAAGAACAAATATTTTCAACAATTTGATTTCAAAAATATTTGATACCGAGTTTGGTAAATTTCTTGAAATTCCCAAAGACCACTTGTATTTTGGAGTAAACAAGTGACTTTCAATAATTTAGTTTCAAAAATGTAAAGAGCAGTTATGCCCATAGTCTGCATAATAACTGTTTTCTGTGTCAAACAGGGAGTGCGGGGACTACTTTCGTTTCCGACAGTCATTACTCGAGTTTTGTTCTTGGGTACACAAAATGGGGCATTATAAAATTATTTTAGGTGGTCATAGCAATAAATCTGAGACCAAATTTTGTCACATAAAATTTGCTTTCATATTGATGACCTCTATTGAAATTTTAGTTTCATTTAGGGCCTATAAAGATATTTTCCTAAAATGAATAAGTTTTATGAACAAAAAACCAAAATACTCTGAATTTCTTGTTTTCGAATCATGAAAATATCGTTGTTCCATTTGAAATTTTAAACTTAAAAAAAATTGATATTGAAATGTATGAGCGTGAGAGCGTGATTTGGGATTGGAAAGCGTGACTCCTACGCTAAAAGCATGACAATTGACAGGTTTGTATTTTCAAGAATTCCAGAAAGTGTATCTCTGATAAGATATTCAGAGTTGAAACCAACGTCAAGTGCAACTTAATTTTAGCTTGTTGTTTCCATTTGAATATTCATGTAATGACCCGTAAGATAGTTTATGCCTACATGTTTATACTTAGAAAGTAGATAGGTTGTTTTGTAAATCTTAGTATTTGTGGGAATTGTACAGAATGTATCTTTTGGTAGTATTATACAGCACTATAGCTGTCTGGAATACTGTTCTCGCTGGGTTGATCAGCAGATCCGGTAAGAGAAAATTATTCATTTGATTAAATTGTCATATACAGCCAGAAACTTGTTTTCATTTTTCAATCAACGTAAAAAAAGAAATACACACACACACACACACACACACACAACTCTCTGATACCAATAAACTTTCAATGAAAACTTGCTGCACATTTAATAAGTCCGAGTACGACTGCAGGTAAGAACCACCAACTTTGGTTGCATTCAGTGAGATATGCAGTGATGGAACGAGCTGCCTGACAATACTAGACAACAGGCAAATCTTAATTAGTTTAAAAGCCTTATTAATAACTGGAATGGCAGCTCTTGCAGATGTAACTATTGTGAGTCTCGATGGATGTTTTATGTTTTATGTATGTCTTGCTTCTGTGTGCTTTTTACTGCTTTGATTTATTGCTTTGCTTTTTATAGGATACACTAGTGCTTTAAATACTTTATCTGTTCTGCCATGTTTATACCCCTTTTATGCTTTAACTTGTGTATGTGTATGTGTTATATGAAAAAAGAAAGGAAATGGGGTAAATGTCAAGGAGACATCATCCCATATCCAGGTTAAAACGACCCAAAACAAAGCATCTATATGTGGTGTTGCTATGTGTGTGCTGCATGTCATGTACGTTGTTAATTCTATTGTTGTAATGTCGGTTAAAAGCTCTACAGAGCATATGTTGCTTGTATTATATATCCAACAATAACTAAAGTTTCTTAAGTCTTAGTAATTGAAAAAAATTGTGGCGCGAGTGTATATAAGCAAAGACCAAGATATAAATGTTACATCTAGTGATTAAAATTTCAGCATTATCAAGTACCTGAACACAATAGTTTTGCAACGGTGAAAAAAAAAAAACAACAACAACTCAAGGCGGTATTCAACGGACAATAAAAACGGAGGCAACGTTTTATTTCTGAACTATTTTAGTCCAAGTTCATGTCGTACATTTTCTGCAATTGCATTACTTGAAGATAAAACTTTTCAACTGCAAAGGTTATCTGTACAAATGACACCATACAACCTACGTTTCAACACCCAGTTAATCTACTTCACAATAGACAATTGTATGATAGATGTAGAACCACTTTTCTGGTGCATCCTTTTTTCCACTAAAACTTCAAACTCACGATCTGTATTTGATTGTTTCTGGGGGCATTAAAAAAAACAAAACAAGCAGGCATATTAAAGGTCATATTATTTTTGCAAAGTTCACCAATATTTGTGTCTGTAAGACACATATGATGCCCCCGCTAAGCACATGTTATTCTAGGTTGCACATATTATCTATGTACCCTCTATTACTAAATCACCAAAAAAAGTTGAGCAATGTATATTTTTGGGAAAAAAATGAACCGAAATCAAAATACATACCACATGCACATCTTCAATATAGGTACAAATGAACTGCAAAATAAAAACTTCCTAGCTTCAAAACTGTAGGAGGAGTTGTGCGGACACAATCTGTGAACCCTCTATTAATAATTCACCCAATAAATGACTAAGTTCAACAATGAGTATTTTTCCAAAAATGCATCAAAATCAAAATCCTTCACACATGCACATCTTCAATATAAGTACAAATTATCTACAAAATAAAAACTTCCTAGCATAAAAACTGTTGGAGGGGGTTGCATGGACAAACTATGTACCCCCTATAACTAAATCACCAAAAAATGACGAAGTTCAACAATGTATAATTTTCACAGAAATTAACCAAAATCAAAATCCTTACCACATGCACATTTTCAATATAGGTACAAAAGATCTGCAAAATAAAAACTTCTTAGCATCAAAACTGTAGGAGGAGTTGCGCGGACAAACTATGTACCCTCTATTACTAATTCACCAAAAATGACTAAGTTCAACAATGTATAATTTTGACAAAAATTAACCACAATTAAAATCCCTACCACATGCACATCTTCAATATAGTTACAAAAGGTCTGCAAAATAAAAACTTCTTAACATCAAGACTGTAGGAGAAGTTGCGCGGACAAACTATGTACCCTCTATCACAAAATCACTAAAAAATGACCAAGTTCAACAATGCATATTTTTAACAAAAAATAACCAAAATAAAAATCCTTACCACATGCATATCTTCAATATTAGTACAAATCATCTGCAAAATAAAAACTTCCTAGCATTAAAACTGTAGGAGGAGTTGCGCGGACAAACTATGTACTCTCTATGAAAAAATCGCCAAAAATGACTAAGTTCAACAATGTATATTTTTGACAAAAATGCACCAAAATCAAAATCCTTATCACATGCACATCTTCAATATATGTACAAATGATCTGAAAAATAAAAACTTTCTAGCATAAAAACTGTGGGAGGAGTTGCGCGGACAAACCATGTATCCCCCTCGGACGGACGGACGGACAGGGGTAAAACAATATGCCCCCCCCCACTTATCGTCGCGGGGGCATAAAAAAAACAAAACAAGCAGGAATTATTTTTGCAAAGTTCACCAAAATGAAGTTTTTGGACAGTAAAGAGAAAGCAACTTTTACATTTTGGTTAAGTTAACGAGTTTATCCGGTGTACAGTTGATACCCTTTCCATAATATTTTACGAAAGGATACGGAGTAAATGAACATGAGACCATAACACATATGTTAACTCCAACTGCAATAATTTTAATGAGCTGTATGGCCATTTCCATAAGCATGCAAAACGCAAGGTCAAATTCGAGAACTCCGTTTCAATTGGGAAATGGATTTTTCTCACCAGAAACTAAAGACTGACGCAACCATAGTAAAACCACGGCAGTCAATTCCAAAATGAATAAGAGACATACGACAAAATTAATGAAGGAAAGATAATAGGAAACACTTACAATGGCCGAACATTACAATCACATGTCACAAAGTCCAGACTTGTGACGAAAACGTTCAACAAACACATGCGAAATCGTAATAACAAACCCAACACTCGAAACAAAAGCAACAACAAAATGCACTCCCATAAAACCCTACCAGGTGTTCCTTATAAGTTTATGCAGTTCCTGTTTCGTATAGGACTCCCGTGACACTGTCAATGGGTCAATTTAATGTAAAGTCAAAACCGGTAAAGTCAAATCCGGGAAGAGGCAAATTTTGCACAAAAAATTCCGGGGGAAAGGTTTGAGTTTGTTAGGCGCAAAAAGAAAAACAATGAGTAGCGTTCAAGCAAAAATAGAAATAAAAAGTAGATGACTCGATTAAACAATGAAATATAATATTAGTTTCAATTATTATTTGGTAATTTGGTAGCCATATCATGACGATATGTTAATATAGATGATAAAATACCGAAAGTACTGTTAATTTAGTTTCTTCATATGCACATTTCGACAACTTAAAAATGTATGTCTCTTCAGTGCAGATAAAATCAAAATACTTGGAAGTCCATAAACGACATGCGTGTACGGGCTGTTAGAGAACAAATAACCAATAGGGTCTAAATAGGAAAGCCAGAATTCAGCTAAGGACAGGGCTATGCATGAGGGAGATACTTCTTACTTTTAAACACAATTCTGTAAAATTTAGATATGGCAAGTTAAAAAAAAATCTGTTTTCGGGTCAGCACCGAAGTACTGACTACTGGGTTGGTGAGTACCCTCGAGGACTAGCAGTCCACCAGCAGAGGCATATTGTGAGAAAGAAGAAAATTGAGCACTGAGCGTTACACTGAATCATAGATAAAAAAAATACATGGACCATGTCATAGAAAGTTTCGCTTTTGTTTTTCATTTGCCTTTCACTCTGTATCAGCCCATATTGTATAATAAAAGATTTTTGCGTCGACCTTGCTTTGACCAGTTTATCAATTAATTCCAATGCAGTCACTCGAGATCTTCACACAAAATTGCTGTAGAAACCCGGTTAACATCGTGTACTTCGCAAAATAAACAGCGCCGGGTTCCCTTGTAATTGTAAAAATCCACAGTTAAAGCTTTCTTCAAATCAACTATATTTATTAAATCGTGTTTAAATGCTTTAAAACAGCATTAATTACTATAAATAATATTATATCAAATCCTTTTTATTTTAATTTTCATATGAAATATTAACTGTATTGTTTCGCAATGGCTTCAGATCCTCTAGCAGCGTGTCCAATATCGCTGCCAAGAAGTTGGCACTTATTTGCATACACGGACACATGCATTGAAATAGTTCCCGAGGAACGTTCATGGAATGATGCCAGGGACCATTGCAAGCAACTTGGTGGAGACTTAGTTATGATCCAAGATAGTAACAAACAACAATTTATCGTGGATAAACTTAAAAGTTTGAAGTGGAGCAAACATGGAGTGTGGATCGGTGGTACTGATGCGGATCGAGAAGGAGAGTGGATATGGGTAAACGGCAAGTGTAATTAATCAGTTAACTACATTCAAAACTTTCAGGTAAGAGAATGTATTGATAGGTCATTGAATATTGTTTACAACGAATTGCTGAAAATTGAATTAATGTGGTTTATTTTCTATTTCCAAGGCGATTTCTTGCAAAATTGTTGAATTTTATTCTAGCGGACTATAATATCGACGATTTCTTTTTTTTACTGTATTCTAAAGTCCCTTCACCAAAAGTGGCAAAAAATATATTGGAACAACTTTTTTTCTGGAACGCTATTGAATACCTTTTTCGTCGAAGGCTGGTGCGAGTTTGGGTGTATAAATAAGAAGAAATATTTGAAAATGTTGATTCAAATATTTTTTCTTTGTAGACGGGTATTCTTTTAATTTAATTTTCAATTTATTCTATTCTTTTTATGCATCAGGTCGGTAAATTGTATCAAACTATAATCTTTAATGTTCTGTTTTACTTTGATTGACATGTGACTGCATCTCGTGTACAGAGAAGCATTTAGAAACGTACATTTAGGTAAAACTTACGTAAGAATTGAGGAAGTATACTTAAGGTGTAAGGAGGGTATTAATTTCCTATTATAGAATTTTGTAAAATTTTCTCTGTTTCTAGAAACATAATTGTGTTATTGTTCAAAATGTAAAATAAAATTTGGGGGTCACCGTGCATTTAAGCGCAAAATCTGAAATTGAAAATTTCAGGATTTTACATAGAAATGATAGGGAAAATGATCATATTGGAGGATAGTTTGAAAAATCTATTATAGAATATTTTCATACTTTGCATGTGTTTAATTATCATTATGTAGTTTACATATAAAAAATAAAAATTAGGGGTCACCGTTGAAATAAGAGAGAAAAATAGCAAAATGTTAATTTCTGTAGTGATATCTTTGTTAAAATATTTTATGAAATTATCTCCCTTGAAAAATTTCTGTGTTATGTAAATCCAGCAAAAGTGTTTTAGCTCACCTTTTTCTAACGAAAAATATTAAAAAAATGATTAGGAATATAAATTTTAAATACATTTGAACTTTATTTTCATTTTAAATAACTATTTTGTTAAATTTCTTAATAAATGAAACCTAAGTGAACAATTATTAGACAAAAATGGCGGAATAATACCACTGAGACACCTTAAATAAGGTCCTGTTTGGTCAATTCAGTCAAGTTATTTTTATCTCCACATTTAAAGATAGAAAAAAAACAACACACATTGTGTAGTACTAGAGTTTGTGCTTTGTCTACTTGTGGTGGTACTGCAGATATTGCCGGGAGCGCGTTTGGATACATCGGCAAACGAGTTCCGAAGCAAATATGAGGAAAAGGGAAATTCAAAAATAAAAATTCAAAAACATATCCAACACTAATTGAGACAGCATGATAAGACTAAACAACAAACAAAAAGAACAAGAACGCCATAAAACATCAACACTAGCAGTGTGAACCCCTACAAAAACTTCAGGTATCTTCAGGTGTTCCGGAAGGGTAAGCATGATCTGCCCCACGCCTGGCACCCGTCAAACTACCACTGGATATTATGAATCAAAAACAAACACAGTGAGAAACTTTTTAAATAATTATGGCCATCCTCTTTAAAATTTCTTTTGTGGTACTTTTTTGTCGACGCTATTTTTTATTGCATACCACAGGACAGAAGATGACCTGGGGCTATTGGACTTACGGTCAAGGCATAAAACATGGTGGTTTTCTTATACCACAAGGAACGTTCCTTGACTGTGCACAGATTCGTACTGACGATGGGTATAGATGGCATGAATATGCCTGCAGTGCAGGACCTGGCTTCCATTATACTAGTATATGTGAATATCGTAAGTACATGCCAAAACGATAGAGTTAAATTGATAGAGATGTCAAACTTTTCGTACGTTACATTTTTGTCATAGTTAGAATTATCAAATATTCATATATTCTATTTGGAACCTTACAATATCGAATTTTTGTAATTTTTGTTGAAACTAAGCAGTATCTCCCTCATGCAAATCTCTGTCCTTAGCTGAGTTTGGCTTTCTATTTAGATCATATTTGGTAATTTGTTCTCTATCAGTTTTAAACATCTTTGACTTTATGGTCTTCCAAACCTTTAGATTTTGTCTGCACTGAATAGACAGAAGTTGTCGAATTGCGCATATGCAGAATCAAAATTGAAAGTTACTTCGGTATTTAGTTATTTTGATTGGTCCAGAAAATAAACAACGTATATCATCTTCATTAAAAATTCTCATAAGGCATTCAGCATCCGCTATATGCTAGTTCAACTGTAATATTTTTGTCACATGCGCAAGTTACTCATGTCTACATCAGCCTTTGATCGTTTACTTGTCATCAATAGGCTCTGTAAGCCTCGTTCAATTTTGGGACTTCCGGGTATATTATTTGTACGTTTAGATTTTATCTGCACTGAAGAGACATAAGTTGTCGAAATGCGCATATGCAGAACTTAAATTCACAGCAACTTCGGTATTTAGTCATTTGTACCTGGTAGTTGCATTTTAACAGAAAAATATGACGTTTCAAGCAAAAAATGTGGACGTCACAATCCCACAACGTCATAGTTTGGCGGGAAACGTTTTCAAATCTGAAGTTTATCGTGATTTCTCGGTTTCATATGAAGAGACTTACAAACCCTATATTTGTTCTCTACATTTCTCTGTACAGAGAAATTGAGAGATATTAATTAGCAGAATACCGAAGGAACCAAGGATCTGCAATCACCAAAAACCAGTCCAGAGACATAGCTAAAATGAGAATACAGATCGACAATGGCAATTGACAGCTACGAAAAGCAGAAAAAAGCTAAATTCAAAACCAAGCCACTTACAGTATGAACTCCTATAAAAAAGACAGAGCCTCTTTCCGCACATAGGATTACATCCGGAACTACATGTAGTAGATTTTTCTTTCATTGATCTTCTGCAAGTCGAACCAATGATGTTTTATTTTCAAAAGTCGAAAGATAATAAGCAATGAATGGATATGGAGTAAAAGCAAATGAGACAAAATCTCCACAAATACGTGGGAAAAATAAGTAATGGAACAACGCTCTTATTGTTGTTCTTCATCTTGAAGTCACCATGAGGCCTTCAACAATGAGCTACACTCATACCTCATAGTAAGTTCAAGACGGCCGCTAGCACCGGTTTAAGCGGAATTCATTGCTGGATGTCGAGCAACGCTACATTCATGTCCTGATGCTGTGTTTCTTATCATAATGTACACCTCTAACATCAATATAGAATTATTTGGGATGCTATATCTGACTTGCATTGAAAATTTACAAAAGTTTGGGAATATGATCAGTAACTGTGAACATTAATCGACAACGTGCACCATAAAAGTTTTGAAAATAGGGAGCCAAATTTTACATGATCGGACGGGCATCTTAAGATTTTTTAAGTTGAATGTTAGACTCTTCCGGAAACATAAGCTCTCGTTATGGATGTTGCGGAAGCCAAAGTTGGACGAAAAGACGACGCTTTGATCAATCCAATAAATTCAGAATGATGACATTAAGACAACCCGAAAGGTCCATTGTACATCAATAAACTACATTTTCACATCTTATTTTATTTAGCAAGGACAACAACAGATCGTCCAACAAGTCCACCAGTAACGACAACTAAATTAACAACAGTTGTACCTACAACAGGTATTTTTTAAGTTAAGGTGGCTCACTCGTCACATGACAACTTCTCTTGTTTTCTCTAGTTCAATGGCCTAAAGAATTTTTGCACATGGACCCACTTTTTATTTCATGAATGTCATGAAGGTCAAATTATGATACCTGACAGGTTTTCATAAAATTCTTGATATAACTTCCTAGCTTTTAGACAAAAAATTGTCTAATGTTAGATTAAGGGAAAATCAAGAGAAATCAATTTCCCGCCAAATTTTTAATGTATTTAATCTCTGTTAATTTCTTTTTAGCATTTCATTTAGCCAAAATGCTTAATCAGTTTAAATAGGTTTCAAGAAATCATTGATGTAAACATTATCAGGAGTAAGGCTCCTTACATCCTTAATGCTTTTTGCATCTATTGTCAACACGAAACAAGTTATCTAACCAATTATCCTTACGTTTAAAATTTTTAAAATTTTTATGATACATAGTGCTAATCTTTTTTCGAATGATTTTGTATGGTGCACCAGATGGAACCCCTGTTGCAACAAATTAAACAGCACTAATTGTCTTCGACTTTTTGAAGTCGCAAATTAGAAGACACACTCAAAAATGTGAAAGGCGAAACTGAATTTGTCTTGCATGGCTAAGTTTCCGAGAAGTTGAGACACTTATTTGTTTTGTTGTGGAACATTTTTAATATCGTTGCCTTGGAAACCGTACTAAAGCTTAAAATTTTCAGAATGTCATATTTTCTGATCTAATGTTTTAATTACTGCTATGTGTTTCACCTAGATAATGAAGGAAACACTATGTGCGAGAGATGTATTTTCCCTATATATAGTGGTCTTTTTCTCGAGAGATTTTTTTTTCATTTGGATACACTATCATACTTGCAAATGCTGGCATTTTAATTTCAAAAGATGTCATAAAAATGAAAATTATCTGTTATTCAAAACTGCATTTTTTATATTTAAACCAAGTTATTTATTTTTTTTTTTTGCTCTTGAACAATGAAAATTTCATATGAATATCTAAACATGTACATGCAAAAAGTAGAGCTATTTCTGACCTTCTATGTATGGATGTTAATCACAAACCATTGTGGGACGCACACGTAATTTTTCTTCTGTTGAAAATCAATAGAAGGCATTTAAACATACAGGCAGATGTATAAAAATATATTGATTATTTTATTTTCGGCTCTCAGAGTTGGTCAAAAACTGACAGTGGATCTAAAAATAGTGCTAAGACCTCAATCATTTGCTATGAGGTCAGCGAAATGCACCACCGATTAACTGGCAGCGGAGAAAGTTACATACTTTACATATGGTTGTTGATTAATGAAGAGTATTCGATTTAGAGCACTGCCTTGAGAAGATTTGACATTTGATTGGTTGCATTAAAATAAGACTAACCAATCAAATACCAGATCTGCTAAGGTCTAAGGGTAACGACTTCAATTAATTGTCCTTCTTGATGTGCTATCAGTCAATCGCCAATGTTTCTTTCTCCAAATCATTGTTTCAGAACTTCGGCATGGGTTGTAAAAGTTAAACACTTGACCATACCGTACCGCCCAAACATATAGAAGATGTTACATAGAGCGCTGGAGATAGATTTTGTTATTATTTATTTAGCTGCTGCTTTATGTGAAGATCCCAGGTCTCCGAGGTTTGGTAGTATCCAGTGTCATCATCAACTTACAAAGACAGAATGTTCTGTGTGGTGTCAGCCAGGATTCAAATTTGAGTACCAACCAGCTGAAAACTATGTCTGCAGTGCTGATGGAACATGGACACCTCTTCCTTCAACTATTCCAAACTGTACTCAAGGTAAGACGACAACAAAAAATATCAAAGATTCTCAACCCTATCGTCACAATTTTTTTAACCCCTCTCAAAAAAAAAAAAAAAAAAAAAAAAAAAAAAAAGATTGATAATCTAAAAATATTTAATATTGGCCTTAAGTCATCAGATATTTCGTTTAGTAATAATACCAATCTTCTCTGTTATGTCCAATTTCATTGGTTTACGTCATGAATAACAAGGAAGTTATTTCTTGATAAATACGTAGGTACTCCAACGAAGAATTTTGAAAGCAAATTTTGATTATTTATCAAATTTCATTGCACAAATACATAATGAAGACGCACGTTAAGTGTTGTATTTAAATTAAAACCTATACTTTTTAAATACAAAGTTTCATATAGATTCATGAATGTACGGCAATTTTAACTTTTACGCGTTTTTTGCAGTTTTATGGAATTTTGGTCGTAGTTAATCTTAAGTAGTGATCAAAGTGTCATAACTCCAAATAATTTTGAACAAGTTTTTCCTTACCTCTTATAGAACTGGTAAAGGCGAAGAAAAAATTGTACCGGAAGTGGGCTAATTGTAATTTTTTAATGATGTTAATTTATCCTTAATCTAAAATTTTTTAGAGATTTAAAGTTTAATATATTTTTATTGAAGCAGATAACTATCTTTTTGCACCGTTATATTTATTCAATTCGAACATTCAATTTTTTCGTTGGAGTACCTAAAAAACGCCTTGCCTATAAACATGCTCTAATGTAAAATAATGCAGTATATAGTGACGTCAAGTTCAATGACAGCATCGTTGCAAGTGCAAAGGATTGTAATTATAAGAAATAAAAGTAATTTTATAGATCTAAAGACGCGGCTTTATTCACAAACTTTAAGTTCTTCATTCCTTTGTTTGTTTTATGAGCGAGTCGACTGCGTTTACAATCAATAATCAATTTAATTCTTTTTGTGGCGTTCTTGTTCGTTTTTACGCCCCGTCCGCGAATGTGCAAGGGGCGTATAGTGTTTCTCTTGTCCATCCTGCTTTCCGTACGTCCGTCGGTACATCCGGTAAAGTTTTGCGTTTAAGTACATTTCTCGAGAACTTTAAGGTGTAGAACAATGATAGTAGGCCAGTAGGTAGATCTTTGATCGTACTACTTAGTTACTAGGCAGTTTGACTCTTTTGACCTACTTTATTTCTCTAGTTTTGTGTTAAAGTCCATTCTCAACAACTACACATTATAAGACAATGATATTTCATCAAATTAATTGCTTTGATGAGTTCTACCCAAATTATTGACAATTAGGTTGCCTTTACCTACATTTTACGCTTCAATGACTTTTTTTTAGTTTTGCGTTTAAGTCTATTTCTCAACAATAACAAACAATTAGGTGTCCATGACCTACATTTTTTGCTTGAATGACTTCATCTTCACATAATAAGACAGTGTTGTTTTATCAGATTAATTATCTTGATCAATTCTACCCCAAGTATTGTCAATTAAGTGAATTTGACCTATATTTCATGCTTGAGTGAATTGTGTTAAATTTGGTGTTATAAATTCATTATTTCGCAACAACTACACAATATATAACTTTTATGTTGTATTAAATTAATAATCTTAACGAAAACTACCTAATTATTAAAAAAATTGTTGACTTTGACTTACTTTTATGCTTGAACGACTTTGCTAAATTTTGGGTTTAGGTCCACTTCTTTAAAACTACACACAATATTCCATCACAATTCACTGACAAGGGATTTTATTTATTTATGTAAAAAATGGATAACAGGAAACACCTACAATGGCTGAAAATTATAATTACATGCCACAATCTGCCATGGAACTACATATGAAGAACACGAATAAGACAAAAGACAAACATAGATAACGATAGGGACTCGGGACAGTCGGACTTGGTACCGGCACTAGCAAAAGCCAGCGGTTTATGCCTGATTGACTTAGGTATTCTGTTGCGATAAATTTATTGGCAGGGCATCTGTGTCTTATAGACATACTTTCTAGTTTTTTGGGTTTTGTCTTGGTCATGCTGTCTAAATTCGTGTTGGATTTTGAATTTTGGAATTTCCTCTGTCCTAATTTTTTCCAGTATTCGTTTGCCAATGTATTCATTTTGTGACATTTGTATTCGATCGAGTTCAATACTTGCGCGATAGAATTATCAGTAATACTGTGGTTTAAAACAACGGCAGTAGAATACCGAAGGAAAAAAGGGATGAAATTTACAAAAATCGAAGTCTAAAGGAATGGCCAAAACGAGAACACAGAAAACAATGACGCCAGGCACAAAACAACGACGCTAGACAGACACAAAGCACAGAAACAAAAATCACAACATTTAAAACAAAGCACTCACAGTGTGAACTCCAGTGAAACTGAGACTGACATCAGGTGATCCGGAAGGGTAAGCATGTCCTTCTGTGTTAACAGCACCCGTCACACTGTAAGTGAGGCATATATGTTTTTGAAAGATCTGATTAGGTAGCTGATTGGTTAATGTCTTTTGCTAACCCTATTACAAAACCAATTAAAAATCATGGTACGTGTTACTTCTCTAACCTTCAAACAGTACCAAGTTAAATTTTGAAAAAAAAACATATGGACTTTTATATCACAAAAATGGCCATAAAATATCGGTATTTATATCGAAGTATTGTTTCAGTGCATCAAAACTTGCTTTGTTTGTGAGCTTGCTTTAAATTGTTATTGTAAAGTTAGTTTGAAAAGTTTTATAAACTTAAAAATTCCCCGACTTTAAATTGAACAAAACTAATCATTTTCGCATATGATTGACTGTTAGGGAAATAATCATTAAAGGTGGTCAAATTGATAAAAAATGTATTATACTACGAAGTACATATAGTCTTAAAAACGAGTAATGCACAAAACCTAGGGGAAGTTTCTGTAAGAGGTTATTTGCAAAATGCAAAATTCTCCTTCAAAAATAATAATAATAACAATCGTCCTCGTGTTACGGAAGAAGCAGTATCAAACGTTCTATGATCATCCATAAAGTAATTATTTTGTGTATTATGAAGTACACACTTCAAGACTTTAATATCATCGGCTTGAGTTTAAACACAGCCAAAATGAGCAATCTCAGTTTTGAATTGACGTGATGTTTCTTATGAGACAAGTGATTTGATTCCGATTCAAAACTGTTTATTGATACAAAGTACCATTCTATAGAGTCAAGCAAAAAATTGCATCATTACAACAGATTTACACGCTTAAAACTCTCAGACCACCGTAGATTGTTTTCCGTTTGTGAAAGGTTGATTTGAGTTGGTCAGGGATACTAAATAAAACTACACAGACTATATTGAATACATTTATACAAAATCCTGAAGGTTCCGTATCAGATAATTTGCAAATACTGGGTTTAAAGTATATATTATTAATATAAATAATTTGAATTAAGATTAAAAAAGGCCACAGGGAATGAAAAAAATTTAACTCTGAAATTATATTGATGATGATGAGCATTTTTTGTTTTTTACGAACTGGAAAAGTGTAAATAAATGCAAGATTTAAAGTTAACACCGATATTGAAAACTATCAAAATAAGCTATATATATATATATATGCTTAATTTCTCCATGAGTCGTGCAGTTTGCTGCTTCGTTCAGTTACAGAATTTTGCGAAAGGAAGATCGGACTCGGCAATCAAACTATTTGTTTTTTTTATTGTTGTCTATGCTTCCAACCTTAACAATATCTGCATTGTAAATGAATACATACATGATTATTTAACATGGTTTCCGGATTTAGTAGATCTTTTCATGAAAAAGGCCTAAGAAACTTTCTCAAAATCATCTATTTGTTTAGCAAAAAAATATATGGAGAAATTGTCTTGCAAACAATCTGAAATAACAATAGCGAAACCAATCGGAAAGGTCGATTCCGCAAAATAGTAGAATTAAAAGCAAATACTGAAAAAAACGTAAAAAAGTAGGAAAGGGGTTAAGCGTCCTGGACCTAAATGTAATCCAGATCCCTGCCAAAATATTGGTCACACGTCGTCGTGATAATTAATGAAGGGATATGGAGATAATGCACTTGAGACAAAGTCTCTACAAATACATGGTGCAAACAAGCAATGGAACAACGCTTTTATTGTTGTTCTTCATCTTGAAGTCATCACCAGGGCTTCAAAAATAAGCTTTGCTCATACATCGCAGTAAGTTCAAGACGGCACCTAGCGCCGGTTTTAGTGGAATTCATTGCTAGATATCGAGCACTGCTACATGTCAGTGATACGGGATCGTCAACAAACATAAAATTAAATGGCGTAGTTTTCAATCGCTATCATCCGTTGTCCGATAAAAAGACCAAACAGAAGACAATCACAACATTTAAACAACCACACAGTATTCATCGAGTTCATAGTTAGAAAACTTGGCATACTAAAATCATTAGTCGTTGGCACAGTAAACAGGTGATCAGAAAAAACAGTTTGAAAGTACAGAAAGTATAAAATGCCAAAATTAGATGTCTACATTTTCAGCGTTGGATGTATGTCGAACATCGGAAACGTATTTTCTATGTTTATCTAAATAAGAAACCGGAATAATAGAAAAAAACTATCATCTGCAAGAACACTGATTTTTTAAACGTTCTCTAAAATGTTATACACGGCCAAATTAGACAATAACATTAACGAATGAGATAAAAAAAAAACAATTATATACAAATATTTTTACAATATATAAGATTTAGCTACGGACGACAAAACTTCTGACGAGATAAGGTACACCATATAGCCTAACGTTAAATTGACGTTTGTATTTTGTTGAGCTCGGGAAATTGCCTGATTTTTGTGTATGAATTTAATTGTATTTGTTAAAAGCAGGTATTGTTTTGCAGAAAAGGTGACGACGACGATTGAAACAGTATCGCAGATTCCTGGAAATACAGAAAGTGTGACGTTTATAATTGGATAGAGGTCATTGACATGTAGTTACCATCACTGAGAATGGCCGATTGTTATAATTAAATCTACCGTTATTTTGTTTGATCGTTTGTTCTCACTTTTGAGACATGTCAGTTCCTATTTTTAGCAGTGTGAGATTTTTCTGTCTAAAACCACCCCATGTGAGACAGCCACGTGCATACTATGACGTCATTGACGTCATGGTGAGTCGCTAAGTAATGGCGGATGGTAAGGACAACATGGCGGCACCGAAAAACGTTTTTTTTTATGAATAAAAGTGAGAAAATTAATCAAACACCGTTGAAAATGCAAGATTTAGAAATCTCAGACACCCTCGGGTAAGATTTCAATGGTTCTCTGACTCGGCAAGCCTCATCAGAGAAATATTGAAATCTTACCCTTGGGTGTCTGAGATATCTTGGTCTTGCCTTTTCACCGGTGTTAGATTCATATAGTCTCTACAGTGCAGATAAAATCAAAACCTTTGGACAGTTTAAGTTTTTGAACAGTTTTTGAACATCTTTGAGTCTATGGTCTTCCAAACGTTTAGATTTTATCTGCACTGAAGAGACATAAGTTGTCGAAATGCGCATATACAGAAAATTCAGAATTCACAGTAACTTCGGTATTTAGTCATTTGGAGACACGAGTTCGATAAAAACAAAAAACAACGATATTCACATGTCTGAAATGCCAATGTATCCCAACCAGATTCTTATAACTTGTTGGCATAGTTGATTTCCACGGGGATTAGAGCATCATTTTTAGCTGAGGCTGATACAACAGAAATAAAAACAACTAGCCCAGACTGAATTTCAGCTTCAGATATATAGATGATGTACTCTCTCTTAATAACCCGACATTGCATCTACCCCAGTGAACTTGAAATTAAAGAGACAACCGATACATCCAATCCTGCTTGATACCTTGACCTTTTGTTACACATTGACGAACATGGACGTTTGAAATCTAGATTATATGACAAACGTAGTGATTTTGACTTTCCAATTGTGAACTTTCTGTTTCTCTGCAGCAATATACCTACCTCCTAAGCATATGGAGTGTAGATTTCACAACTGATTCGTTACTGATGAGCGTGTAGTTCATACAGTGACTTTGTTGAAAGAGCACAAGCCCTGTCACAAAAACTGCTGAGTCTGGGATATGTTCAGCCGTTGTTACTTTCGTCCCATCAGAAATTCTATGGCCGTCACCACGACATCATAGATAGATATGAAATGTCAGTGTTACAAATGAAAACTGACATGTTCAGCTAGATGCACGTCTTCCCGATTTGACATTGCCGGTTTTGACTTCACCCTGGATTGACCCACTGACAGTGTGACGGGTGATGTATACAGAGCAGGACATGCTTACCCTTCCGGAGCACCTGTTTTTTAAGAGTTCACACTGTTAGTGCTTTAGTTTTTTGTGTGGTATATGTAGTGTTCTTGTGTTTTGTGGGCTTGTAGTCTCTTTGGTCTTCCGTCTTCTGGTGTTCTTGCTTTTGTCATGTCTCTCTCTGGACTTTGATTTATGTGATCTTGTGCCTTGTTCCTTCGGTGTTCTACAGCCGTTATTTTGAGCAGGAACTAATGTAAAATGTTTTGAATGCAACATGTGTCTTGAAATGTTTTCGATTTAGCAATGCTGAGAGACGAACTTACATATGTGTCATATTTCCCTATACTCAAGTACTGCAAAAAAGATCTCTTATAAATGTAAATGATGTGGCTATTTTACTAAAAAAACAATTCCAAGAAATGAAAACACAGAAATTAATAACTTTCCGGAAATACAGTACCTCCTTGAATTCACTATTTTATATGTAGCTGAACCAAATCTTCTTGACATGACATAAACTGTTATGCTTTTCAAAACAATAATTTTAAAATCCTACAAAATCGAAAAGTGTTAGTATGTTTTGAATGATTATCTGCAAATACTTGTTCGAAGAGATACCCCTTCAACCTAAAAAATATTAATAAATAACATTGTAAATGTGTTTTTATTTAATTCCTATTTATTCACGAGGAAAAAAAGCAACGAAAACCAGGAAAATAAGATTTATGCAAATAAGTGATTATTATTTCCCAATAAGTGTTGGCATATCTGTTCGCTGTGACGAATCTGTATTCATAACTTGCATATCAGTAGTAGGTCCTGCTGTAGCTACAGGCTCTGGCGTCATTGTTGTCGGTATTGCTGTAGGAGCTGCTGTAACAACAGGCTGTGACGTCATTCTCATTGTTGTCGGCATTGCTGTTGTTGGAACGTAAACAGCAGGTGTCATTCCTGCAAAAAGAAAAGGAAAAGTGTCATCTTCGTTAGCCAAAAGTTACGATCTGCTCCTCTCCTATTCACCCTTGGCAGATGAAGCTGGATTTCTAAAGCCTCAAATCCACGTTTTTGATTGGTGGCAGTTAAACTTCGCTGCATCCAATCAAATTGCTAAATTCTATTTCAAATATACATATTTTGTAACAATAAAACTTAAAATATGGTGTGTATCGATTTTTCAATTTCCATGACCTGTATTGTTTCTTAACTTTTGAGAGTTCATTTTTCTTCAGTTAAATATTTTTTTTATTTGTTACCATATTGGATATATTACGGACCATGCGTGTATTCGGACCGTACGCGTATGGTCCAGACCATATTACGGTCGGACCGTACGAGTACGGTTTTAATATGTATTATCTAACTGAACAAAAGCAGATAAGTATATACCAGTTCATATATATTATATATATGACTTTTGCTCATCCAGGACTATTTTGTCTTCAGTTAATCCCCTGTTTAGTTTAAAACTTGTAAAAATCTCATTCGAAGACAAATTCAAATCATTTTTAGATAAGTTGAATAAGTTGATAACAAACGAAAAATCGAAGAAAATACGAAATATTTTAAAACACGGAAAAATTGACAGATTTCGACAGTATGAAAAAGTGGAAAAGTTCGCCTTGATTAATTGTTAGCAGTTCCCGGTGGCATTGACTAAGAAATATGTGTACCTGCAAACAAATCAGTTTTGATGTACCGTTTTCTTTTTGTACTCCCTTTATTATAAAATTATGTCATTACACAGATTCTCAAATTAAATTCACAATATCTGCGGTGAACGTCATGATATACAGTAAAGTAGTGAATGAAAAAAATGTCTTGATCCTGTGCCACTTTGCCGGCAGGGTCGTAAAATTCGGATCCTCGTACGCAAACTGAGACGTCTCATTGCCTATCATTTGTTTTCTTTAAGAAATGTACCACCCCTCCCCCCTACTTCAATTTTGTAACACCTTTAGACTGTAGTAAGCTCTACTGGGTCTCATTTATACACGTGTAGTTTTACGTGTTAAAAGAATTTCTTGAGATACCAGGCGCGGACCAGGCAATTAAAAAAAAGGGGGGTCCAATTAGAAAATGAAAGAAAATATGGCCGAGCGGAGCGAGTCGCGAAAATTTTGGGGATTTTTCTTAGTAAAACATCAGGATAATCATTAAAAAACTACACGATTGTCCAAAGAAGGGGGTTCCAACCCCCGGACCCCCCTGGATCCGCCAATGGATACTCATATGGTCATCATTTCGAAATGGTCTTGCTCGATCCAGACCGTTTGAGTATGCGCATACGCGTATGGTCGGACCATACGCGTACGGTCCGAAGATACGAGTATACGTATTTGGTCAGGACTGAAATTTTCTCATTTGGCTAGTCGGACAGTTAATTGTTTCAAAGCCTTGTCAATATTAAAAAAAATCACGGTGGAACGCAGTATCAATTTTAAGTATCTGAATTGCTTTAAAATATACGGCTTAAGTCCATAAATGCCTGAATGAACGTCTCCCAGATTGAAGATATCCCCTACAGTCTACTTCAGTGCTGATCCGAAAACCGATTAATTTTTACACTTTACTTTTACTAAAGGGCATCTCCTTCAAGCACAGCTTTATCCTTAGCTGAATGAGGCTNTTCTATGGTTCAGCTTTTAAGCATATTTTGATATATGGATATCCAAATGTATTGATTTGATCTGGACAGAAGAGACAAAAGTTGTCGAAATGCGTACATGAAGAAATCAAATTAACAGTAACTTCGGTTTTTTGTCCTATTACTAAATACAAATGCAAATGACATAAGAACCCGTTAAAAAAATTAATTGCACAAAAAAAAAAAAAAAAAAAAAAAAAAAAAAAATCACTTCATTATTTTCTGACACAAGGAAATAGTTTTTGTACACCTCTTCAGTGTTTGAGCTGAAGAATATCTTTTGAAGAATGCATAAGGAAAAACAGTATAAAAACAACTTTAGATAAAAAAAAATCTGACACAATAAAAAGCTAAATGTTAACAATAATAAAAACAATCTATAAAAAAAGAAGTCTGGCAACCAAATACAACCATAAAACTTTAAGATGACAAATAGAAAATACCGAAGTTACTGTGAATTTATTTTCGACATATGGCCATTTTGCAAACTTATGTGTCTTCGTTTCAGATCAAATCAAACCGTTTGTAAATTCACAAACCAAAATATATGTCATGATATTTCAATTAACAAAATCCTCAAGTCACAATAACCTTTCTCGACAATTTTGTCTCTTCAGTGTAGATTAAAAATTTGAAATCCCAAAAATAAAGATAAAATGTATAATAGCTGAGGACAAATAATAAAAGGATCTACATTGAAAGCCAAAATAAGCTAAGGACAGAGCTTAGGATGAGAGAGATACTCCTTAGTTTTCAGCAGAATATTCTAATTAGATATTGTAAGTTTCTACAATGTACACGTCGATTGTCGGGCCAGCAGCGAAGTAGTGGACAAGTTAGTTGGTGATTACCCTTTTGAATTTGCAGTCCACAAGCAATTGCATCGACTTAATGGCAATAAATAACGAAATACCTAAATTACTGTTAATTACTTTCTGCATATGGCCGACAAATTATGTCACCTCTGCGATAAAAACAAAACATTCGAAATCAAACCGAGATTAATTGATCATGAAATGATATATCAAAATGAAAACCAACACCACATAATGGGAAACAATCTAACGTGATGGAAAACGCTAACACGTAAATGTTATTTAGCAAAATAAATGGCGTTGTTCTGGAAGGGTAAGCATAGCCTGCCCTATTTACAGCACCAGTCATGAAATGAAAGAGCTGTACTTACTGTATTCACAAATGCTTGTGTAATGGTAGCCAAGTCCACCACAAGGATAATCGTGCCACCTATAGTTATCGTTGACTCTCATGACAGCACAATCCTCAATTCCTCCTCTGCCAAATAGGAAACCATGTTGGTCAGTACCTTGTCCACTCTGCCAGAATCCCCAATTCATCCGTTGTCCTGTGTAATTAAAATGAATATCTATTAATGGTGAACGAAAGGATATGCACATGAGACAAAGTCTCTAAAGCTTATTCAGAAATATGGAAAATTATCATTACATCGGCAAATGATAAATGCTGCAATAGGGGAAATTTCATTTAAATAATTGTCAAATATCGAAACTGAATTGTTCATCGTCGTTTCCAAAACGACTTTGATAAAAAAATTCGTCTTTGAGTAGTTTCCGCGTTTTTTTCCAACAGATTCCCATCGAATTTCACTCTTTTTAAGATGTGGAAATTTATAGGATCTTTTTGTTATTTATGAAAACCTTTATTTTTTCGGATTAACACAACTGTTGATTTGGACTAATATCCATAGGGTATATTTTGTACAATTTGTTTTGATACATACTTTTTCAGGGCTGAATTCATCAAGCCAGCTTAGTATGTAGTGTAAAACCATAGCAACCCAGACGTAAAGTTTTGGCAGTGACATAAAAATTTCTTGCATTATGGCCAGTTCAGTGATATTGATACGCCAATGTAGGTTAACGGATAACTAAATACCGAAGTTACTGTGAATTTAAATTCTGCATATGCGCATTTCGACAACCTTTGTCATATAAGACCATAAAATCAAATATGTTGAAAATCTGATAGAGAACAAATGCCCAATATGATCTAAAAGTAAAGCCGTAAAGCCAAAATCAGCTAAGGACAGAGCTTTCCATGAGGGACATACTCCTCAACAAAATTTACAAAAATTTAGATATTACAAGGTTCGAAATACAATCGGCTTTCGGTTCAGCCCCGAAGTCCTGACTATTGGGCTGGTGTATACCCTCGGGGACTAACAGCAAAGGATTTTTCGTCTGACAAAGAATTTTATTAACAATAGAGCAATTGATAATGATATTAGTAAAGTAAAATTATATCCCATAATGTTTCTGATTATTCATAGAATTTCCCCTGAAAACGCCGTATTTCTACTTTTACCATTTAAATTGATTTTAAGTTACCTGTAATCCATTTCCAATTTCCCTCTTCATCGTGATCTGTTGCTCCAATCCACACTCCATGTTTATCAAATTGGAGACTTTTCATCCAATTGATGATGAAAAATTGTTTTTGGATATTCTCAATCACCACTAAGTCTCCACCGCGTTGTTTACATCGATCACGTGCATCCTTCCATGAATGCTCGTCCCTGACAACTTCCATACATGTACTGTCAGCATCATACGGAACTAATGCTGGGGTCCTTGGTATTGAGACTGGACACCGAGAGTAATCTACAAGAATAGGAGTATAACAAAATCCTGGCGCTTTACTCACAAGTTGTGATCATGACCAAATCAAAATATTACAATAGTTCCAAATGAATGACAGTATTTAAATCGCTTAAGTTTTGTCATTAAGGATATGATTTGCAAAAAATATGGTATGTTTGGCAATCACATTTTACGTACAAGACTTCTCATAAATCCCCGATAAGACCAGTCTTCAAGTACGGACCCCATTCAACTATGCAATCAAGGTCGTCTAATATAATTTTACATTATAATTGAAGTTAAAGTAGTAGACCTTAGCTAAGGGAAATAACTCATTAAATCAGTAAAGCGTTTGAAATAGTCAGTTTAATTGATGCTTTTTAAACATTGATGTGATAGAGAATTAAAATTATCTATGTTACTTAGAACCTTACAATATCATTATAAAAGGGTTGTAACAAACGTACAAATAACTAAATACCGAAGTTACTGTGAATTTACTTTCTGTATATGCTCATTTCGACAACTTATGTCTCTTCAGTGCAGATAAAATCTAAACGTTTGGAAGACCAGAAACTCAAAGATATTTAAAAACTGATAGAGAACAAATAACCAATATGATCTAAATGTAAAGCCAAAATCAGCTAAGGACAGAGCTTTGCATGAGGGAGATACTCCTTAGTTTTAAACAAAATTTACAAAAATTAAGATATTGTAAAATTCCAAATAATCGGCTTTCGGGTCAGCACCGAAGTACTGACTACTGTGCTGGTGAATACCCTCGGGGATTAACAGTCCACCAGCAGTGATTTTCAAGAGTTATGTCCCTTACACTAGGTCTAATTATTTAAAATAAGTAATTGGGTTTGATTCTGTCACCTAATATGCCAGCAATTATGATAATGCTCGAACTGCTATTCAAATGCTACCGGACATTACAGCAATGGCGCGCCATGAAGTAAGTTTAATCCACCATTTCATTAGAAATTCCTGTAACAAGTTAGGAAAATTGTGGCTGATATTTGTATCTGGTGGTTTTTTGCACCTGTTATGTCTTTTTACCCATTGGATTTCCACTCTTGAAAATTTTGTTCTCTAGTTTTGTTATTCCTCTCATTTGATTAAAAAATCATGACCAGAGAGCAAAAATCCTATAACAAAAATAGAGTCAGGCTGGCATAACACGTTTGTTTGTCCTTGAAGACTTGTGCAGCATTTTGCAAAAAGGAGACTGCTATTTATAAATACCCGGAAGGTTATCTTATGGGAAAACAATTGATCCACAATCCAGGTATGCGTTTAGAAAGTTAAACATTTTTTTTTCATCACAATTTAGAAATTTGGACCTCATCCGGTGTATAATAATGTTATAAAACATTACCAGTCTTTCATCTGTCGAAATGTGTTTTAATGTGGTCTATTGAAATACATATTGATCTCTGTAAAACTATTTCTATAATAGGTGCAATGCAAAAACATGCATTTTGCATAACAGACATGTATTGTTTAGGTCAACTGAAATCCCACCAGGGCTTAACATATTAAAGTATTCCGAGAAATATTTTACACAAAAATTTCAAAAATTTGTTTTTTTTTCTCTTTTCTATGCGG
Source organism: Modiolus philippinarum (assembly GCA_002080025.1). Lineage (NCBI taxonomy): Eukaryota > Metazoa > Mollusca > Bivalvia > Mytilida > Modiolidae > Modiolus > Modiolus philippinarum. The sequence goes on from MJUU01062057.1 coordinate 63,655, forward strand.
AAATAAATGAATACAATGTACAAAGTACATGAAAGGGCATGTTACACGTTATGTTTTAAATGGTAATTTGCAGAAGTCCAAATGAATTCAAAAGTGCACGTATATAAGAAGGTGCACTGTTTGCATTTCCTAACATTTCCTTTGTTTACTACATAAATATGCAGTCAAGCGCTCTTTCCATTTTTATTTACTGCAGTTTTAACTAACCATGTATCTATAAACTAGCTAACTTGATAAGCCTGACGTAGTTTTAAAATCCATTCATACTCAATCATTTATCACACCAAAGATATAATAGCCTATTTCAAACTTTTATATAGGTAGATCGGACTTGAAAAAAAGAAGGATTTTACTTTTCAAATTAAACATTACTAAACAACGACAGTAGAATACGGAAGGAGCAAAAGAGAGGTATTTACAAAAATCGAGGTCCAGAGACATTGCAAAAACAAAAAAAAACAGAAAACAATGACGATAGACAGCTACAAAGCACGAAAAAAGAGAAAAAACTCACAGTGTAAACTTGAGTTGTTATTGCTCCCCTTAGGGTCGTTGTCTCTTTGACACATTCCCCGTTTCCCTTCTTTTTCTTATTCCATGACATTGAGAGTGACTACGTGCTGATAGTAATTTTATTTTATGTTAAAAATCTTTATATTGTTTAAATGACATAATACCGAAGTTACTGTAAATTTAGTTTCTGCATATGCGCATTTTGACTACTTCTGTCCCTTCAGTGCAAATGAAATCAAAACATTTGAAAATCTATCAACCGAATTATTTGAATAATCTGATAGAGAACAGATTACCAATAAGATCTGAAAAAAGAGAGCCAAGATCAGCTAAGGACAGTGCTATGCGGGAGAGAGATACTCCCTAGGTTTAACACAATTTTTTTAAATGTAGATTTTGCAAGTTTTTTTTTAATAAAATCAGTTAACGGGCCAGCACCTGGCTACTTGTTTGGTGAATACACTCGGGGCCTTAAGTCCACCAGCAGTGGCATCGGCTCATATAAATAACAAAATACCGAAGTTTCTGTGAATTTAGTCTCTTCAGTGCAGATCAAATTAAAAAAAATTGGAAATCTATAAACCGAATTATGTGAAAAATCTGATAGAGAACAAATTACCAATAGGATTTAAGACAGTCAAAATCAGCTATAAGGACAGAGCTATGTGGAAGGGAGATACTCCTTAGATTACAAACAATTTTCTTAAATTTAGATATTGCAAGTTTTAAAGTAAATAATGCTATGTACATTTTGTAGCAAACTTGATGCTTAAAAATTTATTGCATAAATATGGAATGGACCATAATACATAATTATTCAACCAAAACTTTCATCAAACTTTGCTGCAAAGTTACTTGGATTACATGCTTGGTTAAAACAGCTTTAAAACATGTTTTTGCTTTGGTCGTTTTAATGTTGGCTCCTAATTGATATTTTGAGGACTACAAAATTGACCAGTATGAAAGTTATTAGTAAGTGAGCTGTTGAAAAAGCTACCCATCTTTTAACTTGACCTTTATGTACGTCATTTCTTTGTTTTAAAGGTCGATATGTAGTATCACTGATTTAAACATGTTTTTATTGCTCTAATGTATCACCTTTTCAATATGTAAGCTGGAAAATTCAAAACATTTCAATTGTTTAATAATATTCTTAACATTTAAAGAAGGCACTCACCTGCTGCACGTGCAAGGGTTGCACAGCATAAAAACAGAGCAAACACTGTTGTTCCACTCGACATAGTTATTCGGTAAATTGTTGAACCTTTAGTGTGGAGATAAGAAAAGTCTTCTCACCAAATTCATAGCTTTAAATTGTTATAAAATTATTCTTATCGGGATATATCCTACATTATTTTATACATAACATTTGGAATTTTTTATATGATCAAGATGTGTTTTAAGAAATACTTCAACCACAAGATGACAGTAAAGAAAAAGCCTTAAACATGAAAAGTTATTAATTTGCTCTTAAAAATTAATAATATTGATAGTTTCTGATATTAACTGAAAAGAAAAATTACATGAAATACGCATGTGAAATACAAATCCCTTTCACTTCCCATTTAATACAAATTATTTATATATCCAGCAACATTTTTCATTGTTTCTTGATCTAAAATAAACTTCTCCACTATAATTTTAATCTAGAAAAACGTTGAAACATAAAACTATTCCTAATCAGTATCATTTAATTCCTTTCAACCAATTTTGGTTTTGATGCTAAGGTCAAGGTCAAGAGGTCAAATATTCTATTTAGTACCAACTGAAAGTATTTACCACAAAGAATAAATTTATGAAATATGAAAACGTACCCGATCGCGTTCCAGTCATTATATATACACGAAATGTTGATGTATGTCTGCAAATATGATCATATATAAAGTTAAGGTGAAGAGGTCAAAATATGAATTTTTTTGTAAAGTTGCAAATCTTTTATAGTAAACTACTATTTTTTACCACTTTAAAATGTGACTTACTTGATTTTTAATTCCATTGATTTTGCCTAACAAGAGCCTCTTTGACCCATTTAATGTGTAAATGTCTTGTTTCAAGACGGGGTTTAAGTAGTTTCAAGTGGCTAAAGGTTGTGGTACTGGAATGTGGAGAACGGAAGTTAAATCATCGATTGAACGTAAGGACGAAATAGTCGAAAAGGCCAACAAGGAAAGTCATAGTTCAATAATCCAACTTGAACTTTGAGCAAAATATCTTAGTCCTTTAAAATCTTAGTTGTATACAATCATTTTATAAACATGATCGAATGGAGTTTTACCGCAGTATTTGTTTTGACTATGTTGTTATCTCTTATTGTACTACATGTAATAAGTACTGAATTATCAGTTGTTGATATCAGATAAAATTCTTCAGGTGAAATAGATAGTGTTGTGTCAGTGTGTCGTTTTTATTATAAATATTACAGTAATATTTTATAATAATAACGACATACTGTCACAACAGAAACTGAAAAAAAAGAGGCTCACAGGAGCCTGTATCGCTCACCTGTCTTTCAGTTGCCACAATCAAGCTAACATTGTAAGTTATACAAATGAACTTCAGTCCCACCTTTTATGGCGGTCAACAAACAATTTTCAACACCGGTTATGAAGTCGCAACATCAATATCCACTTGGAAACCAATTCCTTGAAATCGGACAATGTTGAATTTTCCTGCCTTTTTTGGCAGCCATTCTGAAAATGGCTGTAAGCAAACAAATTTTGACATCAGTTTTGAAGTTGCGACATCAATAACTAATTGGAAACCAAGTTTCATTGAAATCGGACAATGTTGAATTTTCCCGTCTTTTTTGGCGGCCATTTTGAAAACAGCAGTCAACAAACAATTTTCAAATCCGGTTTTGAAGTCGAAACATAAATATCTATTTTGAAACCAACTTTCATTGAAATCCGACAATGTTGAATTTTCCCGCCTTTTTGGGCGGCCATTTTGAAAATGGCAGTAGACAAACACTTTTCAACGCCGGTTTTGAAGTTGCAACATCAATATCTATTTGGAAACCAACTTTCATTGAAATCAGACAATGTTGAATTTTCCCGCCTTTTTTGGTGGACATTTTGAAAATGGCGGTCGACGAACAATATTTAACGCCGGTTTTGAAGTTGCAACATCAATTCCTATTTGGAAATCAAATTTCATTGAGATCGGACAATGTTGAATTTTCCCGCCTTTTTTGGTGGCCATTTTGAAAATGGCAGTCAACTAACACTTTTCAACACCGGTTTTGAAGTCGCTACATCAATATCTATTTGGAAACCAAATTTCATTGAAATCGAACAATGTTGAATTTTCCCGCCTTTTTTGGCGGCCATTTTGAAAATAATTTTAAACACCAGTTTAGAAATCCACACAGCATGGCAAACATTTTATCAATTTACACTTAACCTTCATCTTCTACAGTTTTGGAAATAAAAGACAAAAAATATGAAATTTTGAAAATTCTGTGAAAAAAGGGCAATAACTCCTACAACGGTTTTTGGATTTTCTTCAGATTTCAAGGTTTGTAGATCTTGATACGCTATTTGCAATTTACACTTGACCTCTATCTGTTACACTTTTTGAAATAAAAAATTAAAAATGCACAAATTTTAAAAATTTTACGGAAAAAGGGCAATAACTCCAAGATGGGTTTTTGGATTTTCTTCAAAATTGCAGGGCAGGTAGATCTTGCTATGCTGATCACATTTTTTTGATATTTGCAACGGTTTTTTTGAGTCATTTGCAAAAACAGCAATTTACCCCTATGTTCTATTTTTAGTAACAGCAGCCATGTTGTTTGGTTTTCGGACTAATCGAACACAATTTTGAAACTGCATACCCTTGTGATGCTTCAGGTTAAGTTTGGTTGCAACTGGCTCAGCAGTTTCAGAGGAGAAGATTTTTGAAATTGTTGACGGACGACGGACGGACGGACGGACGACGGACGCAAAGTGATGGCAAAAGCTCACATGGCCTTTTAGGCCAGGTGAGCTAAAAAACACGGATTCACTTTTGAAGAATTCAGAGCTGTTAAAATATATGTGCAATATTTTTATAATTCTGATCTGCGTATTAATGCAACTAAGGCGGGTTATTCGTTATTGTACATTTAAATAAACAGCTGCGCCAAAAGCGCATGATACGCCCGTCCCCACTTTAAAGCAAACTGATTAAATGATTCTTGAAATCAAAAACTCCATATGAAAAACATGACAAGGGACTTCTAATATGTATCAATTATTTCATCTGATGTTAAGCAGTAAAAAATGTATATTGGTTTAGGGGTAGTAATGTCTTAAAATTAGATTTCAATGTGTAGACAGAAATTACAATTTCATACTTTTTTGAAATAATCAAAGTCCTATAACTCTGGAACGAAAAATCCTTCCACAAAATAAAACGATAGAGAGCTTTCTTCCGACATATCCAACAATTTTGCAAAGTTTCAAGAAAAATGAATAAAGCGTTCTCTAGCTAGAATATGACGTGTGGACGGAAATGGTATTTCATTCCTTTTTTTTAAATAATCAAGGTCCCATAACTCTGTAACGAAAAATCCATCGACAAAATAAAATGATAGGGAGCTTCCTCTCGTCATACCCTCCAAAGTTTCAAGAAAAATTATCAAAGCGTTCTCTAGTTAGAGAACGACATGTGGACAAAAATTGCAATTTCAAGATTTTGAAATAATCAAAGTCCCATAACTCTGGAACGAAAAATCCAACGACAAAAGGAAACGATAGGGAGCTTTCTTCCGTCATACCCAACAATCATGCAAAGTTTCAAAAAATGTTCAAAACTTTCTCTAGTTAGAGTACGACATGCGGACGAAAATTGCAATTTCAAGCTTTTTTTGAAATAATCAAACTTTAAGTCCCATAACTCTGGAACGAAAAATCCAACGACAAAATAAAACGATGGGAAGCTTTCTTCCGTCATACCCAACAATCCCGCAAAGTTTCAAGAAAAATGTTTAAAGCGTTCTCTAGTTAGAGCACGACGTGTGGACGGACGGACAGACAGACAGACGGACGGACACCGGTATACCATGATACGTCCCGTCATAGACGGTCGTATAAAAATTCAGAGTTTTAATTTTCCACCCCAATTTTAAGGCATTAAAAATTGGATATTTTAATATGGCTCCCTGTATTTTATAGCGTTTTAAAATAACAATAATATTTCTTCGCACATGTGGAATAAACACAAGTATAAATTAGCCTTTGGTCGTTTATTTGTCACCCAAATTATTTGCAAAGGATAAAGTGGCAAAATTTTGATTGCCATTGAGAGAAAATATTGCCACTTGCACTTTGCTATTTGTTGTCTTCAGATGTTTAATTTTTCTGGCTATCGAGACGAGATGTATTTTTCAAACTAGAACCGCCATAAACGTAATCAAAGCGCCCGGTTCGTCAACAGTCAAAATGAAAATGAGAAATTTACGTCAAATAACAAAAATGATGATCATAGATTAAAATATGAAGTCAGTTTCTATTGTTATCTTCCGTGTATTAGGTTTTAATTTTTCGGTTGAGCGAAATTTTCACATAACAATCGAAATAAGTTATGCCTAAAAAACGTTTATTGTCATTTTAACACGTTCCTTTATTGGTTTTTGTATAACTTTACCCTTCGCTGGTGCTTAGGATTAAATATTTGCAAGAGAAACCCAAGTATGTGGTAAAATGATAGTAAAACATTGCCGCCATGATGTATTTATTAAAAAAAAAACATTTTAATGCACTGTTCTTCGTACTAATAAAGACTCCATATATTAAACGCAAGATTCAAGCGTTCAGCCAGCATTTCCTGGGATTACGACAAGTGGATTGTTTTCCAACCCCCACAGTGTATATTGGGCAAGATGTAAAAACAGGACTCGTTATAAACTAAAAAAATGAATGAACCATTCACCAGCTGGTATTCAGTGCATCAATTTTCATCTTTATCCCTTTATCCCGCAGGCATAAGCAAATGACGTCTTGTTCAATTCGATGGGGGACTCGGAAGATTCGGTCACAAAAAGCTTGCATAACACCATTAGAAGACTACGTTAACATCTGCTTGGTCGAGACTGATATACAAAAACGAATTCAATACCAAAACCGAGGAACTAATGACGATCAATCACCTAGAAGGATATCATTGCACATCATCAAAAAGATCACCATGTGCCAACAGCCAAACATCAATCAAATAAAGGTACATCAAAGGAGAGCAGACATCCAAAGAAATTACGTAGACACAGAAATAGGAGAACAGCCAACATCGAAAGTGAACACAGGTCTATCCGAGACTTCAACAACTAATGACCAGCTCGATCTCTTGTGGATAACTGAGATGCAAAAGCAAAAAAAAAAAATAAATAAATAAAAAAATCACCAAAGCGAACTTTGTTTAGTGATGAAATATCATCTAAGTAACGGAAGCTAAAATTTTATAGAGGGTACGTCTTTTTTCATCTTCATTTACAGAAGCTCTTCGATTAATTCGGCCTCATAAGAGCGGAGAAACAGGTCTGCTAAAAGATATGTATCCAATTTGTTCCTGTTGGAATTTATCTGGTTTAAAAAAAAAGAATAACTCCTCCACACTTGAGTCAATCAAAACCTCTTTACATTTTACTAAATTTGCAGAAAGTTCGGTATTAATTATGGAATCGTTCCATTATATGTATATTTTTTTCTTCAAGACGTATAGGGCCTGTAAGTCTCGTACAATTTTGGAACTTCCGGGATCAATAATTGTACCCGGAAGTTACACTTTAAACAAAGATATGTGACGTTTCAAACAAAAATTTGAACGTCATAATGCTAAGACGTCATGTTTTGGCGGGAAGAGTTTTTGAATTGCCTGTTTATCGTTGATTCTCGTGAGTCACATGACGAGACTTACAGACCCTAATAATGATTGTTTTCTATCTACTACTATTTACATCCTTTCGCCGTTCTAACGGAAGAAACATATTTGGTCGAGATTTCAGCTGTTCAATAAAATGTAGAGAAGTTAAACGTTTAACTACTTTGTCATGATCATCTGGACTTTTGAAGATTTAAAGTAGATCTTAAGGGTTTTTTCACTATCCACATTCACTTCCACCGGCTTCTTGAAATATTTTTGAGGGTTCTCTTTAACAGCTGTCAAGATGGAGTTTAACAGCTTAAAATGGGTTTTGTAGAATATTTTGCAGATCCAGCGATGTACCGTTGTTTTTAAGGGCATTTGTGTACTTTGGGTGCAAAGAGGGGAGATCAGTGTCTTCATCATTGGTCAAAATCCTAAAGGAAAGCAAACAGATTTATGATACACATTCACGAATATACAGTGGAACATTTCATAGATAACAAACTCTCTTTTCGTTTAGAGACCTTATGAACTGGTGACAATTGGAACTAATCTTTTGAAAGATCATATCTCGTGTTCAAGATGAAATGCCTGTATCATGTAGGCTGTTGACTATAATAAAATAGCGTAACAAAATTTATCTGAAGTTTATAAGCTTAAACATACACCATTTATGCGTAATAATATATTTTTTAAACATTTTTTTATTGCTATCAGCAAATAAAAATTTAAACTAAAAACTAGAAAGTAGGCAAACTAAGTTTGTCAAGAGGTTGTAAATATCATGCCCCTATTTTTGCAATGCATTTTTGACAAATAATTCTTATTTACCTTGAATAAGCATTCAAAGCGCTGTAACTCAAATAAAAACTCGACAAGCTTTTGCCTCGCCTGTTAACTGGTACTTCAGCTCGAAAGAAAGTGTTACTTTATTATTAAATAACGTAAAAGTTCATAGACGTGTTCTGTGCAGAGATGAAATAGCAATTTTTCTAAGGATGTCGCATATGGAGCAGGTCTTGGTTACTCTTCCGAAGCACCTGATGGAAATCATTTTTAGTGTATTACACTGTTAATGCTTTAATTTTTGTGGAGTTTAACCCTGCCGCTGGCTGTTGCTAGTGCCGGTACCAAGTCCGGCTATCCCGTGTTCCTATCGTTATCTATGTTCGTCTTTTGTCATTTTGTTGTTTTTCTTGTGCAGTTCCTTGGTTGATTGTGACATGTGATTGTAATGTTCGGCCATTGTAAGTGTTTCCTGTTATCTTCCCTTCATCAATTGTATTATGTACTGTTTGTTTCGTCTCCATCCTTTACACTCCTTGTCTGTATCTGATCTTTATCAGCCATGCATTCTGGATTTATGATTTTTAATTGTTGCTTTGTTATTCTTTCGGAAATTTATTTACATCTTACAGTGTATCATGCTTAGTACCTTAATGTTTATTGACTTTCCTTATAGAATGTAAACTTTACCGGAAGTCAACCTGCAAAAACGTGTGGTTTTGTTTATTAACAAGTCAACAATAACATTCAGCCGAAATCAGCTGTATCACCTCGTGATATATCGAATTATCAATACAAAAGTTTATTTATGATATCTATGTCCATGCAAAATTATTTATCTTTATATGCAGTAGATTTGCGGAATACACATCCATATTAATGAATATACAAATGTTTCGCTTCTTTACATGTGTTTTAGCTTTGCAGTGTGTTAATAATGTTATTTCTGAAGGTAAGGTTATAGTACTTGAACAATTTTTAGATATTTCTTGCCCATTGTTTATTTTTGTTTTGTTTAAATTCTTGCTTTTTTAATCAATTTTCTTTGGAAGTGTACATTTCCTTTTCTGATTAGGGGTTCGCTGCACAATTCGAAAACAAATAGGATTTCAATTCAAAAGATTTTTGTTGAGTAATTAAAAAAAAATTCAAGTGGAAAAACTGTATGTCATTGATCTTGTTTTTGAGATATCAGTGATTGAAAACTTGAACTCCTCTGAAATTTTGATAGGTTTAACTCTTGAGGTTTGAGTGACCATGAATGAATTAGACAAAATGAATAGAAATAAATGAGATTTTTACGAAATGTATATAAATACAAATGTATGCATTAAATTAGATGATCGGAAAAATAAAAGGGTACAAAGGCAAAAATTAAAACGCTTTTAAATGATTCTGAAAATCTGAGAGAAATGCCGCAATATGCAAAGTAAACCTTCTTAAGGATGTTCGCTGGTCAATTTTAAAATAACAACGATTCCGATTAAATTTGATTTTTTGTTAGAAAATTGAAAAAGAAATAATTAAAGCCGAAAAAATTTATAGGTCACCGATGTAATTATTGAGATTCAAGTTTTTGAAAAAATGGCGGGAAACTGAACTCCTAAGCATTTTTCATTGGTTTAACATGAGGAATGTTTATCCAATAATGAATGTGACAAAATTACACCAGCTGAATAAAATTTTGTCAGAATGCTCTAAAAGATGTATAAAATTAAATACTTGGAAAAAAAATAGGGGGTCACCGAGCAAAAAGTTATTAAGCTTTTAAATGGATAAAACCAGAGAAGTCCAAAAATCTGACAGAAATACATAAACATGACCAGCGAACATCCTTAAGCTCATAGATCTATGATTTCTGTTCTTAATTGGGCATATAAGCAATTGTTTTGAATTCTTTGGACGCGTTCCCTGAAACTCATATTCGCTTAATAGGTCCGGAATGCCATTTTATTCGGACGGAGTTTCGTTTTTTTTTTTTTCTACGCATACATGATTTCTTCATACCAACACTAAATACATTGATCCTAAGCCTAACTTTAAAATCTGGAAGTTGTGCAACAGCAATATAGTATTAAATTGTGTTAAGTTCCAGTCCGTCAGAGAAAGAGGCAAAATGTATGGGGGCGGTGGCACATTGAGGAAAAAAAACGCAAACTTTTGATGTTTGATTTTGATAAAACTAAGCAAGAAAAAATTGAGAGATAAAAGTGTTGTGTTATTTTGACTTTTTGATTTATGAGCGTCAAAAAATTAGTTACATTGTACAATAAAAAGCACGGTAAATTTTCCCGCCATTTGTTTCTCTATTAATTATTATCTCGAGATAACACATGTTCGAATGCAAAAACTTTTTGGTAATTGTTTTTATAATCAAATGAATACACCTTACACAAAAAAATTCAGAAACTTAATTTTTATGTGTCCCAAACTGCCTGACTCTTAGCTGGAATAGTACTTGATATTTCAACATGGGAACGTCTAAACACCGCACAGGACTCCTGAGTGCACCCAGGACTAAAAATGTGCACTCAGGACATGTTCCTGGTGCTATTTAGATAAAACAAATATATCAAACGGTAGAAAATGTTTCAATGAACATAAATATGTAGTTTTTGTTAGTTTTAAGATACAATTTTAGCTTAATTTTGTAATTTTGTTGGCACGTGCCGCCCAAAGGTGATCGGTCACGCGTAATCAGTCAAACAGTGTGTATATAACAATCACTTTAATCATGTCCAATCAATATTTCACGATTAAAATCAATCTGTTTGATCACGTATTTAAAAAAAATGGAGTAAGGAATAGTATATACACATAAATTAATTAACGAAATTCTTAAACTAACATAGAGATTTATTTCAAAGACTTAAAAGGAATATTTGTTGGCTTTTTGTTGTAGCAAGACTTATTTCAGAAATTTTATGAATCTTATAAATAATAAATGAACTTTTAACATTCAAACATTTTAAAACTGACTTTATGAAAAAAGGTTATATTTCAAAAACAATCATGTGGAGATCACCGGAACCGCCAAGTTCAATTACAACTACAAGGAGTGTCTACGGAGATTACATGCGGTATATTTTTAAAATTTAATGTTCATTCATGATAATATACGTGTCAAAATAAAAGAAGAAAATGATAATTTTAAGGATGTATTCTTGTGACGGGTTAACATTTTACTTCATCAAGTTTTTCTCGGAAACCTATATTTCTTAATGCTAAGACCCTGAAGAAATCATTTAATAGAAAACGATATGTCCGTGTGCATCTATTTATGCCATCATCATTTGAAACCCCCTGTTTTTTGTGTCTCTGTTTTATGTATATTTCATCAATTTCGGGCTATTTTGGGTGGGGTATCTTCCTATATATTGGTATACAGGTATACAGGGACGTGCGGCAAATTTGGGTGTTTATTTGACAAAGTCTAGATTTTGGGGCCAATTTTTGGTAAGAACATTAATTTCTAGCATCAAGTTATCTGTCGAAGTTTCAAGATAAGTAGATCTTGTTAATGCGAAGAAATAGCTCCAATAAAAAGCATAAGTCCGCGATGATATAAGAAAGTTTAATAAGAAAATGTTGCCTAATTTGGTCAAATTCAAGACGTCCTAAATCAAGATTTTTCAAATTTCCCATCA
>MJUU01062057.1:87005-101986 GCA_002080025.1 Modiolus philippinarum
GTTTATCTCCCCTCATTTATCGTCGCAAGAAAGGAACAGGGAAAGTGATATATATATATATATATATATATATATATATAAAAGAAGATGTAAATAACAACACCAGTGAAAAAAGTATTTTCAAGAATTTTTGTTATAACAACACATTTGCAATAAACAAGGAGTAAATGTAAATGAGACAAACTCTCACAAATATATGGTAACCAATCAAACAACACTTTTGATGTTGATCTTGAAGTCACCATGAGGCCTTCCACGTTGAGCTTTGCTTATACCTTACGGAATGTCCAAACAAGATAGGATTATAAATATTAGCAAAAGAAAAGCACAACATACAAACAAGAGAGATCAAAATCATGCTCATAAAATACGAAACTAAAGGCATCAGTTTGATTTAAATATATTTTAAAATAACAAATAGGAACAGACAACAAGAATTTACATTTTTGATCGTCAAAGACATGGAACATTGCATAAACCATATCTGTATAGCTTTGTCAATGTCCTTTTTATATAGAAATTGTTGGGTCCTCAAGTGTTATATATTTTCGTAGAGACTACACGAGATGCAAAGATAGTAATTGAAATGTCAAATTTATCCCACCTTCATAAACAGACGTCCAGTTGGTAAAGAAAAAAAAACGTAAGAAATGATTTTTTTTCATCAATTGAATACAAACTAGGCAACGTTTAATAAATAGCACATTAGTTCCGAGTATTATCCAGTTCTTAAATATAATGCTGGCATTATCATCAAAACAAATTGTTACAACTCAATCGTATTTTTTGCTCTTCAGAAAACGCAGAGCAGCAATTCGAACGGCTACCTCACTGGAAAATCCAACCTACAGTGCCATGTACGGATCAAGTCCTCAAGATTTAGCAGAAACAGATCCTGTTTTTGATGCATCAAATTCCAAACTCCGTTTTGGTGAATCATTGCCATAAAACATGTCTTTATATTAACTTTAATTGGTAGATCTAAATTTTATTTGTTATAATGTATAGATTCTAAAATGAAAATGCCAGTGTATGCTATTCACGAAGGATATTTGTATGTATAGTGTTGTGTAAGTTCGAGTGATTGTATTGGTTTTATGTGTATGTCTGATGTATTATAATTGTTGACAAAAGTTGTGGGCATGTATAGAGGAGGAGACAAGTTCATAGAGGAGAGGATTGTTTATGCAAAGCACTGAGATTGAACGTAAAGGTGGAGTAAGGGAGAGGTGTGCCAAGAAAATATAGTTTGAAAAAGGTTAGCGTAGATGGAAGAAATGACGGACAGCTGTTTTTAAATCAATGAAAAAGAAGCAGGAAAATGTTGTATAAATAACTCCTTCCCCTAGAGTGAAAATGAAAAGAATGTACGAGTTGTTTATTTCCTTAAGATTAAATCATCTGTTTTTAACATCTTAATTCAAAATATGATTTAAATGATCAGTTATCTATGGATGGAATCTGTAGGAGTTCTATATATGGATACAGCATCTGAAGACTTAAATCCATATATAGTCAAATGAGTGCTCAATTTTACCTGTCATATACATATAAACATGCTATTTGAAAAAAAAATACTACGATGCATGTTTCATTACATATAGCACTTATATCAAAACTACGCTCGGTAATTCTGTAATTACCTCATATTTCATTTGAAAATGTTGATGTTGTGTTTCTCCCTTTTGTAAACAATAGTAATTCAAAAATATCATATAAGTTAAAAACTCAAATTAGTAATACAGTTTGACCATTTCAGCTACAGTTATTTACATGTTTAAATTATTGAAATCAAACATAAAAATCTATTAATTTGCATCAAATTGACCAATGAAAAAACCACAAATGTCAAATGTAATTCATTAAAAAACATGAGGCTATCCAAAAGGATATGAAGTAAATGTACATGGGACACAGTTTGGATTGTAAGATTAAGGAAATGGAACAACGCTTTCATTGTTATTATTCATCTTGAAGTCACTATGGAGGCCTTCAACATAGAGCAAACACTCCTACCTCATAGTAAGTTCAAGATGGCCCTAGCACCGGTTTAAGCGGAATCTGGAATAAAGTACGATCACGGATACGTCAGATACATCGGATAATATGCTCAATTAGGAGAATTCAGAAAATAATAAGTCAAAAACACAAATACTAGTAGATAAAAAGACTTATACTTGAAGAGAACAGACATAATTGTAACAAAAAATCGAAACAAATACAAAACCTACAAAATAACATAAAGTGTACAAAAAATTGTAATTAACTTTTAAAAATATCTACTGTATTCACATTTGGCCATCATTTTCTCTGACTGACTTACACCGACTATGACAAAACCGGACTTTTCACTGGCAGTGTGACGAGTGCCACGCGTGGAGCAGATCATGCTTACCCTTCTGGAGCACCTGATGATAGCTCAGTTTTATAGGGATTCTCACTGCTAGTGCTTTAGTTGTGTGGCATTCTTGTTAATTTTTGTTTGTGTTTTCTTTGTCATACTGTCTCAATTCGTGCTGTATGTGAATTGCCGTGATTTTAAGTTTATGATTTTAGAATGCCACCTTTCCTCCTACTTGCTTCGGTATTCGTTTGCCGATGTACCATATCATAATGACAACTACAGGTTCTTTTGATTGACACAGGTAAGAACAAATCAAAAGACTAAATACCGAAGTTACCATGAATTTAAATTCTGCATATGCGCATTTCGACAACTTATGTCTCCTCAGTGCAGATAAAATCTAAACGTTTGTAAATTGTATTGAAAACTAAGGAGTATCTCCCTCATGCAAAGCTCTGTCCTTAGCTGGTTTTGGCTTTAAATTTAGATCACTTTGGTTTTTTGTTCTCTATCAGTTTTTAAACAACTTTGAGTTTATGGTCTTCCAAACTTTGTGCTCTGGTGCTCTGGTGCTCTGGTAGGGAAATCATGTCCTGCTGTGTCAACAGCACCCATAAGTGAGTCAGTGTAGGATAAAATCTAAACCGGCATAGTTATATCCGAGAAAACGGGAATCAAGCTTAAAACGCCGCTTTCATTTAGGAAACGAAACGTCGTTTCTTTCAATGATGTATTGTCTGGGCTATAGAATTTATTGAGGGATGAAAGTAACATAAGCTAAAGAAATCCAGGACGTAGCAGCTTTTGGGACAGTCCTTTTGCTCTAAAAATCAATGTACAATCTACATGCTCGACAATAACAAATCAAATGTGAAATGTACACTTCTTTTGCTGGAGAGGTAGGAATGTTGCTAAGAAAGGGAAATTTCACAATTGTCTTTTAATCGCTGTGGTATATTGTAATCACGTTTGTCATATAGCTTTGATTTGAAAGGCCAATCTTCGTCAATATGCAATAAAAGGTCCAGGTATGAACCTGAAGTAGGTGTATCAGAAGTTTCCTTAATTTCCTTAAATTAAGACTGTTAAGAGAAAGTACATCGTCTATGTAGCAGCAGCTGAAATAAAAGGACTAGGCCTTATGCGAGTAAACGAAAAGTTCAGCTAAAAGTAACGAACAGTTAGGTACCACAGGAATCCCTATTGTCTGTTGGAAAAATCGACCCCAGAATTCGAAAAAAAAATGTCGATCAAAAATTCTAAAATCTTGATTACGTCAGTCTCAGTGTTCTTCTTATTTATATCAGTGTGGTTCTTAACAAGATATGTTTTGGTGTCCCTACTTCTAAATAGGTGTATCTGTGTCCTCAAATTTTAGTGCAGAAACATTGATGTATTAAATCAGAAATTACTGTTTTTAACTTACTGTGGCAGGGTAGTATATAGAGAAAGAAATCAAAAGTTTGAATGCATTGGCAATGGGTGAAACTGGTTGAGAATAGCTGTTCAAGATCCTTGAAATCTAGACTACAGAAAAACAATGACACTAGACAGACACAAAACGCAGAATAAGAAAAAACATTTAAAACCAAGCACTAACGATGTGAACCCCAAAGAATCTGACTGTGACAGCAGGAGAAGGATAAGCATGTCCTGCTCTTTTTGATAGCATCCGTCACACTGCCAGTGAGTCAGTCAAGGAAAAAGTCAAAACTGGTTAAGTCAAATTCGGAATGATGTAATTATTAAAAGGGTGTATCAATTTTAATTCATTTGATACATCCTTGTGGATTTGCATATCGTCATCACACATTTGACATTAAAGGAAAAAGAAACAAAATCTAAGTGTTTCCTGCGATAAAAATAAATATTTTTGCACTGAAAGCAGAAAAAAAGTTTTTAAGCGGAAGCTAAAAATTTAAGAAATGATCTAAGAATGTACTTAATCTTATCTTGATCTTATGGTGGCTTTGAGTTGTTATTACTCCCCTTTGGGTCGTTGTCTCTTTGACACATTCCCCGTTTCCCTTCTTTTTTCTATTAAAACAAATGCGTAAATGAATTATCAGATTAGGACAGAAACTAGACTAACTACGTCCCAAAAATAAGGATTATCAATAGTTTGATTTTTACTTTTGCTCGTCAGTTTCTTAATATCAGTTGACTCTCATATTGACTTTTGTTGCGTTAGATTAAAAATGATTGTTTCGATTTTGTAAAAATTGTTGTTCTATGAAGAAATATCAGAAAACAGTTTCGATGCACTTCAGTGCCTCCAATATAACACAGCGATTAACAGACATCTACAAGGATCCATATGAAAGATCGAGTTATATCCCGAAGTTATCTGATGGCTATGTTATCAACCAAATCTACTGGGAATTCGGTAAATCAAGAGATGGCCAGAATGCTATTGATGGTGTTTTATTTCTAAGTAAGAACGTTGGTTTATCGCCAGGGAGCCTTTTCACTAAAGATCTTCTGACAAATATTAGTCGTAAGTCCATATGAATTGTGCAAGACTTACGACTGATTTTTATCGTAAAATCTAGAGTTTTGTGAAAACGCTGCTTATCAACCGACTAAAACGTATTTAAAACAAGTAGAACGTACAATGGTAGGAAGCCGGCTCTCTTTTGCCACTATTGAACATATACTGTCTGTATAAATGAAATTTTCGATTAGGAAGCAATTTGATATGTAATCATTTTTTGCATATCAACGAAAACGAATAATTTCTAAGATAAGGGACCAAACGAGATTTTTCTTTTTTATAATGTATGAGTATAGAAGCGAAACCACTAAGTGCCTTATCTGAGTGTATGAAACATTGACTGCAGTAAGAAGCTGGCGTAAACAGGGGAATTTTTTTGCCCTGTCTTTGGACTTCGATTTTTGTGAATTTCACCCCTTTGTTCCTTCGGTATTCTACTGCCGTTGTCTCATATTTTTACAAATTAAAGACCTTTTACATAAATAATGACATTCTCGTGTAACGCTTACGTCCTAGTGTCTGGTAGCGCTTTTAAAGACGAAACTGTTTAAAATGGAGGTAACAACAAAATTAACGAACAGAATTGTCAAGAGCCAAAGTTAATGAGACAAAAAGATAAAGCAGGTGGACACCACCGGAAAAATTGTCGACCGCAATAGTTCCGGCTTGGTACACGCATTTCAAAAGAAATTGTAGGTGAAACCGGTTTTATTGCGCCCCAAATATCCCCATCTCTGTCATAGGAAAATGATCACAATGTTTGAAGTATCAGCTAATTATCAGCAAATAAAGAAAAATACAGATGACAAGAAATCGGAAGAGATACGAAATCTAATGCAGAATAGATCTGAATAAAGATATATCCTCTTTGCATACACGAATTTTTCATACGAATCACTTTACAATTAACTAAGAAGAAATGCGCATCATTATGATGACAGTTCACGACTATTAAGCATAAAGCCACTCAATAAGGGACTTTCGAGATAGGAATTCACGTGTAACTTAAGCTGGAAGGGATCGCGTCAATCACCAGTAAGCAGGAATTCCTGGATTCCTGACCTATTCAACTAAATGTATACCACCTAAAATATTTTTTTTTTTTATGAAATCGAAGTATTCTTGTGACTTTACATATATGACAATTCTTTAACTCAATTTTGATTGAAGGAAAAAAATGTGCTGCAAAAAGATTTAATATGATTCGTCCCTACCTCAGCAGTGTTAATTAATCCGAGATTCCTTCTCATTGAATTGATTTTTTCCAATAGTAAAAAAAATGACTCTACTGTAGACCCCTTTCCTAATTGTAGCAGTTGCAATTTATAATTTGTTTTGTTTATGGTAGATAGGTCCATTGTTGCGCTGCACAATTTAATCGCGCATTAGAAAAATAAAGCGTCAGATACGGAGTATGTTTGATTTTCGGGCCGGAACAGTAATTTGACGGGTTTTTCTTTGTGATGTCATAATTGAATGCTAGATGTGAAACGTCATGTTTCGTTTACTTTGTCGCGAATCAACTCCCTTTCCGGTAAATAATGTTTAATCCAGAAACTTTGTAAAATACGTCTGTTAAAAGCATGGTGACATATACATTTTTCTATTGTAACCAATAAATTACATCATGAATTATCTGTTCATAAAAGTACATCAAATTCTGCTGGATAAAAAGTTCAATTCTATTAAGCTAAAAATTGTCTTTCCATATTTTCCCCGTGCATTCTATGCAAATTTAGGTGAAAAAACAAATGGCTAATATTGAGCAAACTTTGATCTCAGTTCTAGAAAAAGCAAGCATTGTGACCCATCCTTTTTATTACAGATTTTGGTAAGTAGGATTGGTTCTTCAATTGTGCCAACTTACAACAAAATCTCATGGAGATGAATATTACTGTCTCTCTACCTTAAAGTTAAAAGATACTATAAGGTCTAGGTTATGTTTATAGTTTGAACAGTTTAAAGTTTTTAAAGTTGTTCATTGTTGAAGGTTACAGTAAAATGTCAGTATTCGTAATTGCTAAAGTTGCCGTTGGTTATTTTCTGTCTATTAATTTTGTGCTTTTGTGTTTCAGTCTATTTATTCTTATTAATTTCATATAACGCGATAAAATCTAATTCACTTTCATACATTTTCCCGCAGTAACTAAATTTTCAAATAAGGAAGGATACAGTCACAAACTTTAAGATTTTCCAGTTATTAAGATGTATTTAAACCTTTTAAAACAAACTTAAATCACTTAAATGTAGAATGAAAAAAGTTCGATACTAATGAATTTCAGATTAGAAAAGGCATAAAAGACTTATGAGATACTGGAGAAAAGGATAATGATGTAAATGCATCATCAGGTCCGAACAACTGCTAAACAGGTAAGCTTTACAATGTTTGTGAAGAAAGGACCTGTAAGTTTTTCATCCGACTATGAGACGTTCAGTAATCCTAGAATCCTAGATGACTATTGTACGAAATGATATGGTACTAGTATACTTCTCTCCCGCTTATTGAGTTTACATGGGGGTAGTTGTGAAGGGCCCCAATCCATGAGACATAAAGACGAATCAGGTAGAAACCACTGGGAATTATGTCGACCACAATGGTCTTCTACTTGGTACAAGCATTTTTAAAAAATGGTAGATTAAACTGGTTTTATGGCCGCCAAACCTCCCCTTCCATAGCGGTAGTGTCCGGTAGCAACACAACAGCAATTGCTATTGAAAGGTCGTAGACAGTTAAAAGAGATGATCATCCCAGTACTAAGTGAAAAAAGAATCTTGAATCAGATTCGGACCCAAACTTCAAATTTTTCCACATGGGACTGATATCTTTTAAATATTTTTTTATTGTATGAGAGACGGATATTTTTGAAGTCTTGATTATGAAGGATTTGTAATTAATATCGTCCCTTTTATCGCAAATTTTAGTACTGTGATGACCATTTTCGTAAAATTCGAGATGTAAGTTCAAAAAGATGTAGATCTAGTGGTTTTTGTCGTTTCCTTTATCATTAATTCTGTTGGATATATTAATGGGAACCATTTCGCAAAAAAGATGCGTTATTGACAGAAAGAACATCATCAATATATCTAGAAGTGAGATTCAAGGATCTAGCATCTTTTATTTAATTATCTTTTCCGAGTCCCTGAAGAAATTCAGTCTCGTAAGAATATAACAACAACGTAGTTTACTTTTCCTTTTAAATTGGTTTTTGAAAAAGTGTGCATTATAACCTAATCCAACAAATTGTTTTGAATCGGCAAATCAGTTGATTCGTTACTGTCGAGCATGTAGTTTGTACAGTATTTCTTAACAGAGGAAAAAAACTGTCCTAAGAGCTGTTAATCAAGGAATTGTTCAGCCTATTTTAATTTCATCCCTCAAGAAATTCTATGGCCGTCACCATAACATCATTGAAAGAGATGATGTATCAGTGTCCCAAATGAAAGTGGGCATTTACATCAGTGTCCCAAATGAAAGTGGGCATTTACATCAGTGTCCCAAATGAAAGTGGTCATTTACAGCAAGATTCACGTCTTCCTGGATTTGTCTATACCGAGTTTGACTTTTCTAGATTGACTCTCTTAAAATGTGAAGGGTGCTGTTAACAGAACATAACGACATGTTTACCCCTCCGGACTACCTATTGTCGCTCTAGGTTTTTAAGGGATATCACAATGTTAGTGGTTTAGTTTATTGTGTTGTCTGGTATATCATACTTTTAAATTTTAGTTTTGTCTTCGTACGTGGTATTTGTTGTTCCGATTTGTGCGTGTCTATATTTAATAAATTAAAGTAGTAACGGAAACTTTTCAAAATTTTACCGTGATACTGTTTGAGGGTTAGAGAAGGAACACGTACCATCGATTTTTTTATTGGTTTTGTCTTAGGATAAGAAGATGACATTTACCAGTCAGCTATCAAACTAATTTTTCAAAAACGCATTTTCTTCATTTACCATGTGACGGATGCTATTAAGAAAGCAGAAAATGCTTACCCTTCCGGAGAACATTTCATTCTCATTTTCATGGGAGTAAACACTGTGAGTGCCTTGGTTTGTATGTTGCAGTTTTGTTTCTGTGCTTTGTAGCTGTCCAACGTCATTGTTTTCTGTGTTCTTGTTTTGGTCATGTCCTTGAACTTCGATTTTTGTAAATACCACTCCTTTTTTCATTCAGTATTCTACTGCCGTTGTCTCTGTACCGTAACAAAAAAGTCCAGGATAAACAACGAAAGGATATGGAGTAAATGCACATGAGACAAAGTCTCTACAAATACATGATTTGACCAAGCAATGGAACAATGCTTTTGTTGTTATTATTCATCTTAAAGTCATCATGAGGACTTAGAAACCACGGGTTTTGCTCACAACTCATAGTTAAGTCAAAACAAACCCTAGCATACGGTTGCGAGATCTTCAACAAACATAAATTAACTGGCTAAGTGCTCTCACAATCATTGTCAGTCTTTTAATATTAAAGAAATATTTTAATTTTTAAATGGTTTTCGGGAATAAAACGCAGTCCGTATAGGTTGAAACACTCCGGTATTCCGAAAAGACCATCCTGACCGAAATACCCTTTTTTAATTCTACATAATAAAATTAGTCAAAATTGTGTAAATCTATTTTTTTATCTTGTAATGCTAAATTTTCTTTTTTATAACATCTAGAGAAAAGGCGCTTAATTTGTTCTTTCATTCAGATCTTAGAATGCAGGAAGGCACCTTCGCTATTCATATCTCTTAATCTAACCTCGTTTGAATATTTATTTTAGACCATTTCTTATCCATTTTTTTCTAGCAAAATCACTCTCATATGTGGAGGAGATTATCTCATTGCAAAGGAAAACATATGTCATGGTGCATGAAGACACATGTTACGCGTCGTTTTTAGATTAAGCCTATATAGTCTGTAAGTCTCGTTTTACTGTCAATTTCATTATCCGGAAACTAATGACGTCACTACCTAAAACGCACATTAAATACGTCAACCGATTTTCTCAATGTCACAAAGTCTGGATTGATTAGATTCTTTAAATTGGGATATCTACCATTGCTGGAAGAGTCTGGCTGATAGAGACTACGTGTCTTCAACAAAATCGCTATTCTATTAAATTTCTACATAAGTTAAGGTAATAATGGTCATAATTCATTAATATAAAAATATGCTGGCTAATTGAAAATGAATCTCATGGTTAATTTGGTCTGTGAATCGAAAACCCCAAAATTCTACCATAGTACTACATAAGTAATGGTACCCGGGAGCAATGTTTCTCTTTGATTCTCGTTGGTCACGTGACGAGACTTACAGACCCTATACTTTCCTACTGCTAAGTTTCAAATAAATTAATGGATCCACACAGATGCACGGCAATTTCAGCTTTTATGTGTTTACATTTTTTCTTGAAGTTTCTCTTAAATTAATTTAAATAAGTGGCATCATTGTTTTACAATCACATTATGTTTTTTTTTTTCATCTAGGGAGAAAAGATGCAAACAGAGACATTATCAACTAAACTTTATGACTTCTTATGTGAAGTTGTTGGGTCAGAGAAGACAATTTCTGCAAGATGTAGGTTTTTCAAAGTAAACGATGATTGTGCCAACACGTACAACATGGAAGTGAAAATCATCACAAGTGGAAGCAAAGCAGAGGGATTAGATTTTAGCAGCAGCGATCTAGATGTTATGCTTCTTATGCCTGGAAAAGTCTACTGCCATGAAAGTACCCCAAACTCTCATTTAATGTGCTATGATATGGAAAATTCACAACCAGGATTTTGCAGGATTAGAATATGTCCATCTCATATTAATACACCTTATTCACTTTTGATTAAAAAGTTTGGCTGTACATTGCCTGTGCCTTTGTTAGTAGTATATAGGAGGTTTTCAGGTCGCATTTGTGGAGGTGGTGCGAGGTGGTGCCGGAAATGACGTCACCGGAAGTGACGTAGACCGGAAGTCACGTGACGAAAGTCACGTGACCGGAAGCGGAAGTCACGTGACCGGAACACGAAGTGTAAANTTTGTTGGACACAATATTTACCGATATTGGCATGGAAAAGGTCTTATCTTGTGAAACAACTAAGCAGTCAGATAACAGGAAGAATGCGGACGTTGATTTTTATTGTGGATACAACGCTTGTTTTTATAAAAAGCATGGTCCTTGTATATCAACTACTGAAGACTCATTAGATATTGCTTTCTGTTGGCATTGTCCTGTCTGGCCATCACAGGCATCAGATTGGATAACTAGGCACAGATGTTCAGGTTGGCCATCTCCTGATCTTGTATCGACAATAGCACAAACAGCTATATTGTTTGTACCCTTAGGGGGTTCAGAAATAGCATCATCTTACGAATGGAGAGTATCATTTTCGGTTGGAGAAAAAATACATTCATGGAGCCATACCCAACTTCTTTGCTATGCCCTCCTGAAGTTTTTGCTAAAAGAAATCATCGACAATGTTCCTAGCCTACAAAATTTGCTTTGTTCATACTTTTTGAAGACAGTCTTGTTTTGGGTTATTGAAGAGCTTGATCCTAGCGACTGGACAAAACGGAATTTGACATCATGTTTTCAACAATGTATGAAAAGGCTCATGTATTTTGTGAATTATGGTTATTGTCCAAATTACTTCATGGCATACAACAACATGTTCAAGAACAAGATTTATGGTCAAAACCAGAAGCACTTAGGAACTTTTCTAAGCGATCTTTATGAAGGAGGAATCCTTTATATAGTACTCAATTGCAAGTCTCTAAGTGAATTTTTGATTACCAGAACAAACATTGGAAATCCAGCGGAAGAAGAAGACCGTGGTATATGTCCTTTAATTCAACTTCTGCACGATGGCCATGAAGTACATCAGCCACTTATTACTTCTTCACACATTTTACACCGAATTTATTTTATGAGGACGTTTGCTCCAAAACTTGTTAAAGATTTATATTTAATGAACATGAAGCGTATTCGAACCTCCTTACTGTGTAAATTCCGTTACAACTTTCGTTTGCGTAATCGACAAATGTATAGCGACTATAAGTTTTGTCGTTCGAATCTTTTGATGTCCAGTGCCGGTAACGTGTCTGATTGGTTATATCTTGCGATATTTTTCTATTCACATCACCAAAACCTCAATGCGTTAACTCTGATAGAATTTATTCTATCAGAATGCAAGCGTGATAGATTAGTCCAAAATTACTCAATTAAACCAATCTCCACTCTTAACAAGACATGGCAATTATCGTTGGCAAAAAGACATAAAATGACATATATCAACGCATTACCCTCAACCAATTTATATAGAAAAACTTCATTTGCTATGCCTTTTTTCAGCGAACTGTCTAGCCATTTCGCTTTTATTAAGATATTAATAAAAATTTATTTCCCCGAGGAAAACACTTCTGAAATATTTGAGGAAATTATGCCAGATCTTCATTGTCTTGAAAGTAGTAACATGACGCCAAGGTTACTGGGATTCTTATGTCCAATTTCACTTGTGTATTACATCAGATGTATGTGCTACCATCACCTTGGAGACCAAATAAGACAAAAACAAAGCATAAATGATCTAAAATTATCAGTAGATCACCATTATAATGAAAATCATCATCTTTTGCTTCACTCATCTTGTATACTTCTGGAACGCGCTTCAGAGATAACTGGTTGTAATATTGATGTGACCCCTTATGCCACGAAAAGGAGAGCATGGTATCAATATCTTCTTGATGAGCTTCCGAAACAACCAAACTTATGGGAGTCCAAAATGTTTTAGACATTTATATTTCAAAATTATACAGGAAGGAATCGTATCGGTGATGTCTAATTCCGATGTTTGGATACTTTTTTATTCCTTGATACGTTTTTTTTTTTGTGACATACATATACGAAACATAACAATACAGACAAAACAAGCACATAATTGTTTTACAATATTGTGTTTCAACATATTTATCTTAATGTCCTAATGTTTTTACCATTTATCTAATTATTGTTATAAACGGCATTTAAACCCTCAATTTGTTCTCTTTGTTTTGAATTTAATCTTAAAAATCTTCAAAGATAAAGAATCGTTTGACAACTAACTACAAAGGATATAATATTTTGCAAAAAGTATGATATAATTGAACAATTACTGATAAAAATTAACTTCAATTTTAGAAAGTGATTTTTTTGACACCTAAAAAAGTAGCCAAAACGAAATTTGCCGCGACTTTTCTCCAAATATCTTTTAAAATAGAAGTTAAAGGATGACATGGCATACACCAATGGAAGGCTAAATTTTTACCGCTTCATGCCATGTATTATCATAATTCTGTAACAAAGGGTTAAAAAGTTTTCCATTACCCTTCTTTGTTATTTTGACAGAAAATTTTAGTCGAAAACAGAGGGAGTATAACTGAACACCTGTATTTATTGTTATAATGCCGTGGAGTCAATTGATTAACCAAAACACATGGGTCGGGAGTAAATCTCGATTGCGAAGCATAAAATTAATCATTCAATTACTTCACTGAATGTGAACAAAAAGTTTGTACCTGTTAACAGATTTAGTTATAATTAAAGTATGTTTCAGAGTAATTAATTGAACTAAAGTGCTTCGCAAGAAAAGGGGTGGTCAAGATGTCTGAGCCCTTTTCTGACGAAGCACTTTAATTCAATTAATTACTCTAACAAATACTTAAACTAACTTAAAGACCGTGCAATTTATTTAATATACATAATTTTATATGTGAACAAATGAATACTGACATCCCACCATCAAAATAGAATCTTCTACTCATGTATATTCATTAGTTTATTAAGGCTATATGAATCAAAGAGTTAATAAATGTTTTTTTTCTACATGCGGAAAAGTTTTTTATATTGATCTTGTGTCAAATATTTGCTTACTTTTATTATATAATTACCGATTAGATTGTATTTGAAAAACTACCCAAGTTATCGATCTGTTGTCACTATAAATATATTTTCCTACATCTATTCATCAAGTGCTAATAGCAGCCTCGTGGTTATATCAATGTCGTTTGATCAATTTAATATTACAGAAAAGTTGCTTAGGATCGATCCATGAACCGTATGAACTTGTCGTAAACTTCATCTTATATTTAAGTGAAATATAACAGAATGTAAAAGTTAAGCAAAAGACATATGAATGAATACGCATAGAAATTAATGAGCTAGAGGTAGTTAATTCGAGGTGAATAATTCGAGATAAGTAAATAAATTAAGGTAAATTATCAGTTGAAGTGCTTCGAAATCGAGAGAAACAAAAGGAAAGACAAAAGAGAGATGGAATAGTCCAAGGCATTTACAAGAATTAAAGTGTCTTGAATAACAAAAGAAATGCTCATAACAGGTCTTTAATTTTAATAAAACTTAATGGTAACCGGGTATTGGTTCTGCAAATTTCATTCTCAGATTTTCCTAAGCATTTTTATGTAAATTAATAAACGAATCAAAATTCTGTGTATTCATTGGCCATCCGAATAAACAACAAACAGGTACCCTTTATGCAAATAACTAATCCATTGGCAATGCATTTGGCGTCTTTTCATTAGTTTGTTGGTTTGGGTAGATCATTCATTCATCACTCCCACATCGAATTTCTTAAAAAAATTGAGAGAAATTAACATTAAGGTCTATGAAAAATATTTTTATTTCAACTTTGATTAATACGGTAAATATACCCAGAGTAGCGCCAAAAAATTAGAAACAACGGCAGTAGAATACCAAAGGAACGAAATCCACAAAAATCGAAGTCCAAAGACATGGCCAAAACGAGAACACAGAAAACAATGGCGCCAGACACAAAACAATGACGTTAGACAGACACAAAGCACAGAAAAAGAAATCACAACATTCAAAACAAAGGCAATCACAGTGTGAACTCCAGTGAAACTAAGAGTGACATCAGGTGCTCCGGAAGGGTAAGCATGTCCTGCTCTGTTAACAGCACCCGTCACACTATGAGTGAGTCGATCCAGGAAAATGTCAAAGTCGGAAGTCAAATCCGGGAAGACGTGAATCTAGCTGAAAATGTCCACTTTCATTTGAGATACTGACACGTCATATCTTTCAATAATGTTATGGTGACGGCCATAGAATTTCTTGAGGGATGAAATTAACATAGGTTGAACAAATC